>DWHU01000006.1:0-52669 GCA_018247975.1 Parides photinus
AAAATGACAGATTCCAAATTCAAACGTAATATTTTCTTTTTTTGAATAGTAACAGTATTTATGGCCAGACTAAGTATATAGACTCGTGTATGTTCGATAAGATATTATAGCCTTTAACTGTTTTATTTAAATGTTTATATTTATTTTAAAATATGATAAAACGTCGATAGTATTTGCTAATCTATGTCAATCGTAAATGTATTTTCCTTAAACAGCGTATAATGGAATTTTAAGTCCGTCACAACAACCAGGTAGACAGATATTGAAATTATAAATAGACTAGTTGTGCGGAAGTATATTTTTGTTTTAAATATCCAGGGTTAGCGCTTGTCTGCGATTCCACCAAATGTTAAGTGGTGATGCTGTGATGGTAAGGCTCACTAAACCAGTAACAGTCTATTAATTCTTTTCAGCAAGCTATTCCACTCCTTTGCTGTTCGTATGAAAAACTTAAAGCTGAACCTCTTACTTTAAATCCTTATGGTTTGATTTATGTTTAAGAGTCCTGCTTGTTTGAGATTTGCTTTGTTGAGATTATACGAATTAAACAGACATTTTTCAATGTGCTTTATTACAAAAAAACAACATTTATAACATTATAGTTACTAGCTTTAAGATCTATCATTTGGCAGCGTGATAAATAAATGTGTTTGACTCTATCATTATGAGAGACAGTAGAGTTAGAAGGCTATTGCTATAGACATTAGCTATTATATGTTACAGGCACTCTTATTTCATTGATTCGTATAAATTAGCACATAAATTATCAGCATAATGCACAACGTATTTTGAATATTAATGCTGTAATGATGCCGAATGAATAAATTTCGTCGCGCAAAGATCAAGGCCGTGGAAAAAGTTGAGATGGAACAAACACTATAATGTCGCATTTTTATTGTTAAGTTTTCGTTATAATATTTACATAATTTTATTAGTTTTAATAATAATATAACTATTATAAAGATATAAAAGGTTTATTGATTGTAAAGGAAAGAGGTACAGATTTTGTTTTTCCAAATACATGGCGGCAAGTATTTGTTGGAAAATTACGTACTTCTTCTACTTACTACTAAGCAAATGAGTTATACATTCACCTCCTTTTAATCTTAGTAATGTTTCAATAAAATGGTAATTATATGGAATATATACATATAATGCATTTTCTGTAAAAGTAAGTTTATCGCAATCGTATGTTACCAGATAATACTATCATTATTTAGATCATAAATAATAATAATGTAACTGGATATCGATTACTAGGTTAATCTAGGATTTTGAATACTTTACGATATTTTATTTTGAACATGTTTTATCTTCTTTATCTTGGTTTCAAATATTTCCCTATTTTCGTACTTACATGTATGTGCATACAATTTATACATAGTTGATGAGATCTATAACGGACACAATTATACGTTAAGTACTGTAAGTTATGACTTTAAGCAACAAATTTAAGGATATTTTAGACTTTGTAGTTAAGACTGTTGTCGTTGGTAGAGGTAGCTATCCAGTCTCCAACACTTGGTTAGTTATATTAGGGTTTCTTCTTCTTCTTCGGTATATAATCAATATAAAAATTCGTAAACGTGTTTGTTATGAAAAAAAATACAATTCATAAGTGACCATATAAATGTTTAAGTTGACGTTTTAAAAATTAAATTAATTTGATTCTGTAATAAATTATAATGTATTCGTGTAGTATAAGTTCGCTAAACAAGGGAGTAGTTGTATACTAATAATTTATTCAAACTCGTGATTACTTCCGGATTTGCACTCGGCTCGTAATAGACGGATTCTATGATAAACAAGTGGCAGTGTAAAATGGTCGCTATATCAAACGTGTCGTAGCTCTTTTACACTTTTAAAAAAACTACGCACTAGCTTTACTGTATATGTGTGCTATAATAAGATAACACTCCACTACGCATGTAGTATCACAGAGTAGATAGACGAGACGGTACTTTAGAGGTTATAAAAGATTTTCCATGTTGTCATTTATTAGCCGTTTAGAAGTCCAGTTACATAACGAATGTAAAAATTACCGACGAGGCCAGATCATTCAAAGAAACAACGTTAAATTACGTCTTTTCAATATCAGTAGAAAAGTTTTATTACTTTGAGTTTTCTTCGTGCCAAAAATTTGTTTCATTTATATAAACGTTTCTTAGTTGCGAGTAATCTCTAAAATGTAGCCACAGCCATAACAAATGATTTAATTAATTTATTAATTAGCAGTATATGCAAAAGAGGCTGATTTAATCTTTAGGTAACATCTGCTGCGAACCGAAACCAAAACATTAAAATATGATAACAAATTCAATAAAGATTTTTTTTATTTGTTAGAATTATGTAACTTGACTCTTATACAGAGATGTATTATACATAAGTAAGTTAATGTTAAAGCTTTTAAAACTTGCAATGAAATGAACAGTTTATGACAGAGTGAGCTATAAAACTTGTTTCTTTCCACAAATTAGTTACAGGTTTAATTACATTGTCCCATATTTCGCTGTATCATGAAGGTAATACACAAACTACTTATGAAAGCCACTAAGAATACTTCTGGTATACAGAAATCGAGTGTCAACGAATCGATCGCTCCTCTATACTTGATCTATGATTGTTTTGATGTTATTAAGCGTGTGTGTGCGAAGTTGTTTACAGTGTATTATCGTGGTGTGCGTTTAAGCCGGCGGAGTATTTATTTTAGGCGCCCGGTTCTACACGGCTCAGTCCACGTCCACTCCTACTAGTGACTCGTGTCTGTGACTGTGTTTACTAAATTTTTAAAGTAAATAAATACAATTTGAGAATGTCTGCATCACCAATAGCAAGGCAAGCCACTCACAGTCAGGCGATACCTTCGCGGAGGGTGCTCATCACAGACCCAGCTCAGATGCCCGATGTTTACTCAAGCACTCCCGGTGGCACTATTTATTCAACTACACCTGGAGGTATAATCTACTGCATTTTATAGTATTAACTCCATGACATGACTCGAAAGAAATGTGATATTACTTTATCGCATATATAATAATGTTACAACACGTAACTGTGTCGCATTTATCAGTAATTGAGTTCGTAAATAGGTTGAGTGTTTATAATTGAATCTGTTAGTTCAGTAACCTGTGTAATAAAAGCGGTTTAAACGAGTATAATTTAATGTAGGACAATGTGAGTAGGCGCGGTAGTCGCACGATGTGTAATAAGATAATACATACGTCTGTTGATTGACCTTGGGTATATTTTACGCTTAGATACGACCGACAGCGTTTTAAAACACGTGTTTTATGTTCGTGGGTTTATTTTGGTTGGATATTTTGCGGTTTAATGTTTAATCACAAGGGAACGGATTGCGCAAAAGCACTGCGTACTTCGGCTACTTGCCGCAACTTTCCCCTTTCATCAACCCCAATTTTATTGCGTGCATTTAACGCGTATTTTTCAAGTTGTAAAGTAAGATTTATTACGCAATTATTATATTGTTCTAAGTGAATAAATTCCGCGTCGCAATTATTATTTTCAATGGAAACAAAAAGTTATTCATGAAGAGTTAATAAACTGAAACGTTTTAATTGTTTAAACAATAAGTCGTACCATATTTATCTCTTCGTACAATACGGTCACAATTAACAAATATATTTCATTCTGTTTTGCAACGGTCGTTGGCTCTACCATAACGAATTAGAATTATTCTCTTCATTAAAATTTAAACTATGGAATACTACAAAACAATCGTGTGATACATATTACACGTGTTTTCATTTAGTACAACGGTACGGTAAAAATTATTTTACTATTTGAAATAAGCTTGACTGGCGCCAAATCGTGTCAAGGTCATGGTTATACACAAAAACACGTGCACAGATAAAGATAAATAAACGAACTGTTCAATATAAGTCAAGAACGCAATCGTACCCATGACCAAAGCCATTATCGTACTCTGTGCAAACAAATTAAATTCTAAAATGTTTGTGATTTAATTAGCGACGTTAATATATGTAAATTACCTTTAAAATTACAAAAACAGTACGTAATATTTGATTTTATGATGTTGAAAATGCTCGACCACGTGTTTACGTTTCGTTTACACGTATATTATGTCATCTCATTGTTGTTTTTTTTGCTGAGTCTAGTGAGACGTTAACATGGCGATGACTGATACGTCTACACATAATGTCATGTTAATTAATATTATTTACTTTTCATAACGTGTGAGACACAAGATGTTTTCTTATTACCCTAGTAATTTCACACACTATCGTGCCTTTAAAATCTGATCATAATAATGTTTAAAGACAATGTTCGACAATAGATATGTAGTATTCGAAACTTTGTTATGAACTATCATTACTCTGATTTTCTTGCAAAAGTAAATTTAAAGAACACGTCGTTTCACCAAAAAACAACCACAAATTGTCAGTCAATAACGAGGCTATTACGTGACATTGTCTTTGAAAGGAAAAGAGCTGATCTGTTCAATTCATCGAATCAAATAAGAAAACTGGAAAGGCCTGTTGGATTTATTAAATATTTTTCTTTATAAAGGAAACCGTTGAATAACTAAGCGTCTATAAAAACAGCAATAAACTTAAATTCATAAATATTTGTATTACGATGTTATACAATGTCTTTACATAGCCGGTAGAAGTCTACTGCAAGTCATAGGCGTTCCCCAAATATTTTTACACTAATTGCTCCTGTGCTGCCCACATCTACCAGTTTTCCAAAACTTACACCAGTTCATTGATTCAAAATCCGACACTATGTCTATGTAGTCTTAATTGGGGATTACATTGTCATATTATTTTTTGAAGCTTTGTCGGTGACCTTAGGTCTTTTATTGTTTTCATTTCTAATCTAATTCCATAGAAAATCTTCGACCATAGCCTTCAAATAAGGCGAGATGTAAATAAACATAACATACCTAAATATTTACGAAATTATGCCTTCCGTTTAAGTGTATTCATAACAAACAGTATATGAATAATAAAGCTAGCTCATTTAGCTTTATTTTACGTTTTCACATACCAACGTTAAAATATGTTTTAGGAGAACAGGTTTGTATTGCGTCTTAATATTTTAAATAGGTCCCTAGACCGGTTCCAAAATTGGAGATACGAAGTCACCGAGATAATTTCAAACATGTAGAAACATAAATTCTCTGCGATGTGCAAGATGTTGTATCTCGTTACTGCAGTAATTACAATAGCTACAATTCTCTTTGCTACTATTTATCGGCAGAGATAGATATTGCGGTTGTAACTGAATAGATGAACAAGAATTGACGAAAAGTGATTGTCGTAGTTAAGGCATGTTATCATTAAATAATTTCCATGGTAAATAATTATTAAATATCATCATCATCGTCGACAATCGATAAACGTCCATTGTTGGATAAGAGTCTTTTCCAAGGTTTTCCAAATAATTCTTCTTTTTGAATTAATTTCTTTAGCTATTGATTTGTGATATACATCAGCTATCTCATGTTATGTCTATAGATTAGTTAAAAGTTATTACAATTCGACTTTTAACTTTGTAGTACGAGTTTAAGTTTGCCGGCTCCCATAGCAGTTTTTTATAAATATACTCTACTGTAACATATATTTTAATTGATCAGCAACAGTTTGTTATCATGTCTTTATTAAAATGAACACTGTAAGTCATTAGCAACAATATCCTCTTTACTAACTTTACTACGTTGGAGGTTTTGCAAAATGTAACAGACAGAGAGAGAGAGACAGAGTATCTTTATGAAGTTTTGAGTAATTAAAATCATAAATTTAAGGAAACATATGATTTGCAAGATTCATAATCTGTATTTAAATATGTCATTTTGTATAAAATATATCCGTATCGTGGTTCGATTCATACAATGACCTTAAGCGATAGTTTATCTTACGCGCTGATACAAAATTATTGATATTGATAATAATAATGTCAATATACAAGTTATAGTCTAGAGATACCCTCGAAGTCACACAACGACGATTTATATTTATAAACATAGCCATCATCGTTTGACTTTCTTATTATGCCCGTTTTATTATCTACTTACGATTCATTTGCGTAAGTATTTAATATGTATACGGTGTATTTATGAACAAGATTATACTAGATTTAGATGCATACCAATTAGATGTTATATAACATTGCTAATACTATAGTCAAAATTAAACATTTGAAAAAAATCGAAGATTTCGATTTAATGATTAAGTTTTATTATTATTAGGACGCGGGTTTGATTGTCTTTAAACATGAGCACAGCAAAAATGGTCTATGAAATCGTCGTTCACAAATCTGATGCCTGACACTCCTCGTGATAGAGTCGTCCAGCCATCATTAACTAGACCATTTATTATATTACTATGTTTTAAATATGTTAAAAAGTTTAGATTTATCAACTGTCAAGACAATGTCAATCTGTGGATAACATGGATTTTCATAATAGCAACATTAAAATCTGTCATGTCAATCGAATCTAAAAAACCAGAAATATATAAAAACAAAGTCTTTGTTTATTCTACTTACATCGTCTCTAACAAATTCGACCTTTTTATTTATTTTTTTTTATATTTCTGGGTTTTATTAGATTAGAATTACATGACAGCTTTTAATGTTGCTATTATAAAAAAACATGTTTCCACACAATCACATGTACATTGTGTAGTATTTACATGGTTACAAGTTAGTGTTCTTCTATACTTTCTTTTTATTTAGTTTATGTATAACGTTTCAATTTCTAATGTCTTTACCAGGTTTTTCATTTATGACCACATCGAATATTGGAAAATTATTCATTAAATCGAAAGTTTCGGATTTGTTATGATCTAAAGTGAAAACGAGTCAGTTCAGTAGTATTGTTTGTTTTGTTTTTTAATACGCACTCTATCAAACTTATCTACTTAAATTACATAATTAAGCCTATATAACCTTATCTTAATACTTTTCGAAAGGTGATAAACCTGTAAACATGTTTGATAACATACGAAATATCATAGCACGCAGTTGTAGAGGAAGTTTTTCGAGTTTTCATGCATCGTGTACATGACACAAACACGTGGTCGATAGTTAACGATTAAATCTTTTATAATATTGCAGATATAAGTTTTTATAATACACATACATATTTAATAGGCTATATAGTAAAAGGTTAGACCTAGTAAACGGTTTAAAGTTACAGTACTTTAGTTTCAGTGTTACGCAAACGGAAACTATACAAGGAATAATTCTAGGGACAAAACATTATAAGAAGCTTATGTTAATAAATAGAAAATTAGAAAAAAGACTAATAAAATATGTCATTTTTGTTTACCTATTACCGACGTAAAAGACAGAGTATTCTAGGCGAATACACTTCGCCACTAAACTATCCAGTGTTAGCCTAAGATTACGATGTTTATTTATGTACAGTGTTGTTTTTCATAAGCACGTTTCGAAGAAACCATAGAAGCATCTTATTTTGAAATTAAGTATAGCTTACTATGTGTAAAACGTCACTAATTTATCATCATAGTATCACGTTCCGTTTATCAATTTATAACCTTATACGAGTTAGACACTTATGTCTTAGTAATCACGTTATCTATTGCATCATCGTTACTTTCGTAGGGTGTGAGTAAAGATTGTTGTTAATTACTGATTAATTCATTCGTAAACTTTAGTGATGTTTGTGTTGTATGTATAATGCAGGGTAGTTGCATAAAGACCGACTAAGGGATAATGAATTATTCCAGATAATATATCTAGGGCCGAAGTTGATAATTTTGAAAGAGAAAACAAAAATAATGTGATACCTGATGTTGAAAAGGAACTTCAGGAGAGCAATAGCAATGGCATACATCTGCGGGATCGCGATGTCGGTGACAATATAGTTGATTTAAATAAAACGAGAGAAGTGGTACGTAGGGCTAAAGAAAATATAAAAAAAATTGGAAATGAAAACGAGCAATGATTAGTATATGATATAATAACAAGTTGTGTTGAAAAGAATATAGAATGTAGATGTATAGGTTTTAAGTATCTAAAATTATGTTATTACTATAGCAATATTTTCAAAATGTTTTTTTTTTTTTGCATGGGGAGATGTATGTATAATGAAGGGTAGTTGCATAAAGACGAAATGGGAATAAACTGTATGGCGTATGGCGGTAGACAGTCAATAAAGGAGTGTTGACCAAGCAAGTCGTTTCATTACAGTTTGTTTTTGTTATTTCACAGGTACCAGGATAGTATACGAAAGGTCTTTCATGATGTCGCTTAGACAGTCGCCGATCTCACAGACACCGCCCAAATGCAACTTGCCGTCTGCGTTGCTGAGGAACCCAGGCTCCTCGCCACAAACACCGAACACTCCTGCGCAGAAAGCTCGCTCCAACTCCATCTCATTCGACGAGTCGCAGGAGACCTTCAGTATGGATCTCTAATAGATTTAAATATGATATTGAATCGTATGCCCGTGTAAGCTTTATAAGAGCAAATAATTATGTAATGATAGTATGTTTATACCCAACAATTAAACTATTTACCTATATTATATAGCGCCGAAGAAAGTAAGGCGAACAATTTTATATTTACCATTTATGATATTATAACCGATTATTATAAATGTTCTTAAAGTTTCTATCGATATCACAATAAGTTTTGTAAAAACAAAAATACATTATATCACTAAACCATAATTTGATCGAAATAAAGTTTTAATTCTTAGTTGAGTCCAATTAAATCCTATTAAATTATTCGCTTATTCAGTTGCAAGGTTTTTTTTAACTTAATCACTGAGAAGTATTGATCAATTTATAGAACCTGTTTTCTAAAACACGTCTTTTTAATGTGAAGAATTTCTTTTGTTCGACCATAAATAAAGCTTTCGTTGAAATTCGTTTTGAAATTATCTTAATGGTTATATATTTGTATTTAACCTTATTTGTATCAACTAAATTTTAAATTACCAGAATGCAAAGATATTACTTATGCTACAGATTTTTTATGATGAGGTGTTAAGGTAGTTAATAAATATAATAAAATGTTTATGTAATATCCAAACTTTGTAGAAGTGCGATAAAGGGTGCGATTCAAAATATTATATAATTTCAGTTTTAGTTTAATTACGCGTATAACGCACATTTTAATTTAAGTTCTAAGTATTTTTAGGCTTTTAATTTTTTCCTAAGCAAATACCATTGAAAGCGGAGTTGATTTTGTACTTGGTAATTTTCTTCTTATAATGGTATTGCGAAAGTTTAGTAATCTCAAAATCTAAGAGATATTTCTATTTAACAATTGTATCGATCACATGATTTTATAATAAAATATTGTCGATTTATTTCATTTGTTAATAAACGTGTGTAATAATTTTAATTTTACAGTAGTAATGGTAAATGTGTTTTAGAGTTATGTCTTAAGTTCGTCTCTGTTATAGTTTTATTTTAATGCTAATATAACAGTCCAAAGGCTACGAGACTTATGGTATCATTGACAGTATATAAGTTAGTATTCAAAATTAAATGATTATCTAACTAGTCAGACTAAAGGTGCATACCTATAACAATCGTTACAAAATGTTTAGTTTTACATACAACGTGAATTAACGGTTTAAGTTCTATGATAATTCTATCCATGGCCGAAATACAAATCATCAATGAGTTTAGGATTTAATGTTTAACTAAATTATGTATGGAGTGATAATTTATTTGTTGTCCCAAAGCATTTATGATTAATAAGTACAAGTATGATATAAGTTTTCAATTAACCTTTCTCTTAACACTATTTAGACTTTGCTTTAGGGTACACGTTATTCGAGATTGAATTTTAATGAAACCAAATTTTAATTTGTGATTACGAAATAAGTTCGTAGGAATGAAAGTACCTCGCTGAAGTATAGAAAGCTTTTTTTGACTCCCGACTGAAGCTAAGATCGGAATAACTTAATTTGTTCGTTTTTAGATTCATGTGATGTTCTGTAGAGTGTCAGGTGATTACTAAATCAAAGTTTCACAAGAAAACTTATTGTATTCCTATTTATGTAATCCATAGATACTAAAAAAATAGTTTTATAAAATCGGTCAGTCAATAGTCATCAGGACAAAACGATGTCTGCATTAATGTTTTTATTTTGCAACCGTTTCACCTCAATGCTTTACGATTAATTTCTAAATAACTAAAGTCCTTCAAATTTTTCAGATCTTAAATGAAAATGTAAGGCTTTTCTGACAGACAAAATTTAATTTTAGTTCTTACTGTAGAAATAGGTTCATTAAATGTGCCTATGTAAGTAAATGCTTTTTTTTATTATGTAATTAAATTTTAGACGTTAAGTTAAATTTGTTCATTGCCCGGCGTGGTAAATAAAATCTTTTAAAGTATGATTATGCTTTTTCTTTTTAATTTACAGTGTCATTGGTAATAGGTGTAAAAGCTTTAACGGTGTGAATGTATAGCTCATTTGCTATCAATTAATTTATTTACAGCCTACACAAAAATAAATGGTTTCTGGCGTACAAGAAAAAACAACATTTTCTTGAAATAATAATTTTTGTATTGTTGGATAATTTCCGTATCTCAATAAATTACTTAAAATCAAAAAACGGTAAAGAAACTGGTATGTGGTTGAAAAAGCATAGAATGAGAAAAATTGTGGTTAATTGAGTAAAGATTCCTTAAAATTGTTCCACAAGTTCAGGCATGTTAACTTTATGTACTGATATACAAGCGTTATATTAGTAGAACTGACTTATAAGTTGAAGATTACTTAGACATTGTTCGATAAGCAAGATCTGCAAAGAAGATGTACTGTACCGCTAAAAATTCTCACCGTAATGAGGTTTCACTGGGAATTAATATAACGGAGGCTTTTTGGCCACGTTTGAAATCTATGTAATCTTAATTAGAGTTTAAATCTATAAAAGAATAATAGTAAACTGTATTACATATTAGTTTTTACATAAATTAAACTACCGTTACATTTTTTACATGTACAAAAAGAAGGGTTTTTTGTAAGAGTTCAATGATCTGTTACTGCGTATTCCATCAATCTATGTATTAACTATATAAATTGCAATCTTGGAACTACGAAAATACGATACGAATTACTACGCAGTGAGTTGACTTTACCGACCCTCTATTCACCCTCTCCCTCTTCGTGACGTTATAATTCTGTCTGGAACTAATCACACTTGATATTTGCTCCTGTTTGGTCTGAATTAAAGGATTAAAATTCAAATGCACCAAGGGTTATTTCGGTTTATGATTTATTTATGTGTATAGTTTAAAGGTATAGAGTAAATACATTCATTTCATTAATTATACTTGTTAGCTTCTATCTTGTATTATGCTATGTTAAAGTAATTTGTAATGGTATATCACATATACAATCCTAATTATATACATTATTATGGACGTGCGTATTACGTTAGGTGTCTAGATACTTCGTCAAATAAAATCTTCTTTTTGTAGTTAATTTTGTGAGGAAGCCAAAGTTGAGTACTTAATAAAACCCCTTTGGTGGTCATCCTTTGTGCATTGCAAGGATCGTTTGATTTCCTTCCGAATATACTGATGCCCCTGTACTTTGTCTAAGGAAGTCCCAGTAAGGGTTGTAATCTTCCTCATCACCCTCGCCTTGCTACGACAAGTACGTCACCACTTCGTCTTTGACATCTTTCTTGTACTCAGTGGTTACTGAAGACCTCCGCATTCAAATCCTACGAACACGTCCAGCCTTTTAGTCGACTTCTACTAAAAGCACGGCTTAACTTAGTTTCATTTTTACTAGCCCGATACTACAAGGCTGAAATTTAAGAGGACTTACTCGTACAGACTTAATTTTTAGTGTATTAAGTCTAAATTTTTGTGGAAGTACTATCACTCTCTCAGTCAAAAGGTTGTAAGTTATATTTCCGTTTATAGGAGAAAGGTATTAAG
The DNA here is from genome assembly GCA_018247975.1 of Parides photinus. Lineage (NCBI taxonomy): Eukaryota > Metazoa > Arthropoda > Insecta > Lepidoptera > Papilionidae > Parides > Parides photinus. The sequence continues at coordinate 11,923 of DWHU01000006.1, forward strand.
CTTCTACTGTTGGTAGGTCTCTGTTGCAAGAGATTGTCAAGGTAGGTACCACAACACCTATTTCTGCCGCCAAACGGTAGTCTAACTTTACTGTGTTCGGGTTTAAAAGGCGTAGTAGTGTAATTACTGGAGTAACGTGACTTTAAGCGGCTAGCACAATTAGTGCCATAGTAACGAATGCCAGATTGTTAGTGGCAGGCGTATAATTTACTATCAAGTGAATGCCCTGCTCGTCTCATCGTTTTTTGAATAAAAAATATCGCCTTCGGATATTCATTACAAGCTAATCCTGTTTATATAACTATTCAAGTATTTTATTATAAGTTTTAGGGAGTAAATAGTATGAGCGAGGGTATTTATTGAAACTTTATTATTCTTCCTCATTCTCGATACTCAAAGTTATGTTTTTCGACAGCAAGGGAGGAGTGTTACAAGGGTCCACGAAGAGACTCAAATCTTATAAGTAATCGTTACAAAGCTTGTTGAACATATAAGAGAACGATGAATCCGCAAAATTTCGTTGTAAGTGGAGAGTCTTGGCAAAGTTGAACGAAACAAGTAGTCTATACAAAAATTGATCCAGACCTTTGCAACTCATCGACTATCTTTAGAATTGATAGTTTGTGGCTATAGCTATACTAATGGTGTGTCTTTCTTCTATCAAAGGTATGGCTAACGAGACGGCATGCTTTTGAAAACTAATACATTGACTGTTTTTTAGTTATTTATTATATTTACTTTAAAATTAAATCAAATACATAGGTCACCAATAAAACACTAAAATACTGCGCCCATTCTGCGTTGATTGGACTAAAAAATAATTAAAGATAGATCGCGAAACATTCTGACTTCTGTTAATGAAGTCATTTTGTAACCATCACTGCTGGAAAGTATTTAAAGCTTTTAGTTAAGAAATAAGTAAAATTAATACAACTATCCGTTAGTTAAAATTACTTTAGCTAAATTATAGTCGTTAGCCACCTAATACATGTACAAAAACATAATTAAACAATGTTTAATAATTGTGTATGAATATGTTATAAGATTTTCTTGGAAGCCCGTTTGCTGCTGAGGTAATATTAGTTAGTCTGATTAGTTAGGTAAAATGTACAAAGAGGGTAAATGTTTGATTAAATATTTAACCCTCTTTGTTATAGAAGGGTGTTAGAGGTGTTTTCAAACGATCTTTGAGCTTTACAGTCTGTATGTCTAAATAAGAAATACGTATATATAATATACTTAGTGTTTTTGGGTTGTAATTTAATATCGATACCTTTCAAACTTCAAGTAAAATGATGTCGCTATCCAATATTTTCAAAATAAATATGATACATGATTAAATAAATATACTGTTTATACAACCTAATTGTTTAGTTCTATTAATCCAATATGTTATTTCAATTAGTATTATACTAGAATGTACATGTCATCTCCAAGAACTTCGCTAATTATCAGTTTATTATACTATATGTATATTATTCATTTATTTAAGCAGCTAAATTTGACGATTTGCCAATTTGATGTCCACATTCACAGTTTTAAGGAAAAAGTATGTTTTAAAATCGACCGCCCTAAAAAGTATAAACATTGTTATATACTGAGAGGAAAGGGACGAACAAATCAATTGTTTTCTTTATTATCCGTTTAAATTGTCGTTTTCATCGTCATGTTTGTTACAGGTAAGGGTTTCTGTTTGAAAGTATCTTAATTGTTTTTCGTTAATAGATTTGGACATTAAATGACAATTATAATATATGTATGGCTGCTACGTAAGCAAATAAAAGCTTAGCGCCCTCGTGCGCCGGTACTGAGGTGACCAAGAAGTTGTAAATATATATGAAAATTCTTATCATAAATACTGTTTAATATTACTATAAATAACAGACTTGTATTCAATAAAATTTTTGTATTAATTTAACGAAACTATAGTGCTACGAAAGATCCGAATGTAAACTATCTTTAGGAAATTCGTAAGAAAATAAGTTAGTTTAAACTTCGTGTTTATTTTTTTTGTTATTTGATAACTACAATATAAAAATTTCTTCGGCTTAAAATTTGTTCTGAATCTTATTGAAAAGATTAAAAATATCCATATCACACGCTTTATTTAGGCTTATTAGTGTTAGAGTTTGCTGGACGAACGTTATCGCCTTCGTTATACCAATAACGTATAAGTTTATTGTATTCAAAATATTATTTTAATAATAATTTTGGTATCCTAAACGTATGGACAATAAAGTGAATTAATTTATTTAATTATCATGACCTGTTTACAACACATGTATGTTTATACACAAAATTTAATTAATCTAGTCTACAGTTTCAATAACAGTGAGACACTGCGTAAATCGAGTGTTACGAATGCTTGTTTATTATTATAATTCATACAAATCTAATTGGTCTATAATTCTTATTTAAATTTTAACAATTAAAACAGAATTAAAACTGACAGCAGCGTCTACCAATATACAAGTCAGAATAATAGACGTTTGCGACTGTAGAGGGATCGTTAGTGTCGATTCCAGATCACTGGTAATCTATATACATATGTATGTATATAAAAGGAAGTCATGTTAATTACAACACTTATAACTCGTGAACGGCTGAACCGATTTACATGACTTTTCTGTTTGCGGAGTTGTTTTCGTCGGAAATAAGCTATAGGGTATTAAATTTTGCTTCACCGGCTTTAAAAATCCATAACCCGTTTGTGTCCTGGGAGACACATAGGTGGAAAAAGTCGTACGATCGAGTTGTATCAGGTGTTGTTTTTTTCTGAAAAATCAGACGAAACTAAATGTACAGAAGAGAGGGGAACAAATTAGAAGAGAACAGAACAGAGGAGATTCAATATAATTAATTTCCGATGTATTTTATTGTACTGACACAATAATAAATATTACTGTATCGTTCTGTATTTATTTTATAATACCAAATCTGCCTATTAATTTATTGTTAGACGGAATAAAGTTTGCTGGGCACTGCTAGTACATTTGAATTGTGAGGTGAGTGTGGTCACTTGAGCTGTCTGAGCGTACTTGATGCGGCTTCAGCTAAACTCATTACCGTGCGACCTCGGCCGGCACACCAACCGCATGTGATTTGCTGGACAATTCACCATGCAATCATGTGAACCGTCTACATCGTAATGAGTTATTAATTTAATATAATAAATTGGTAACAGTAAACAGCCTATTTAATGTCCCATAGCGGGGACTACAGCTCTCCTCTCAGAACATGGGAGCCAGTGGCGTGCCGAGGATTGTGACACTGGGTATGCCGCGGAGTACTCGGTCACAAAAACTTTTGTTTTAATAGATTTTTAGCATAGCAACAGCCACGCGACGGATCTCTAAGCCGGAAACCATGCCAACAGAACAAGTCTTGTTGCAACATATCCGATGTAATCTTAAAAATCTGTGAATAGGAAATAAAGCACTGCCTCTCTGCTTACAAAGAACGCACGCCCCTGCATCGTTACTGAACATTAAAACAGAATAGTATCTATTCGTGTAGAAACAATTTTTTTCTGAAATAAACTAAAATCGAAATCAAAAACTTATTCATTCAAAATAGATTTCATTGAAACACTTTTTGACGTATTTTTAATCTACCACCGCTCCAAAAAACTTGACTGCAGAGAAGAACGGCAACCGTTTTTTAAAAAAATTACAAAATTTTTGTAATTACGTTGGTTGTACCTGTGACTGTTGAGCCCGATGGTGGATAACACACTGTTTGGTCATTTACGTAAATAATGGTATTAAATGCTTACTAATATATACTTTATGACATGTAAAAGTTATGACAAAGACGATTAAATGTTACACCGCAAAGTTGAACGAGCCTGAAATTAATAATAACACCCATACGGTGGGAGTTTGGGTGATTCAATTTGGTACCTGGCTGGGGAAGGCTTGTCGGGGAATCGTAGTTGACAGGTGACATGAGCGCGCCGCGGCTCAAGTATTCCGAGATCCCATTATTTTCGTGTCATTTTGTCGTTTAACTGGAAATACTTTACTTTATGATATAAATCACATATTCACAGAAAACTTTGTATGAAAACTTTGAGGTTAAATCAATTAATATAAATTTTTATCAGAATTAGATAATAACCTAATTTGAGCTTTATTAGTAAGTAGTATATAACAAGGGTTGATTGTAAGGGTTGCGTGTGATTTTTATCAACTGTATCGTAGTGCGGTTAGACAGCACTTCCGGTCGCCATTCCCCGGTCGATGTACTCTATGCCCATTGTATCCATGTTTTAATAAGGAAGACTCTTTGTGGCCGTAAATTGCGGTTTTTTTATACACACGAAGCCACCATTTACACCGCTCTGTATGCTAATAGGTTTCCAGCTAGGTTGAGTACTCGTTATAAAAGCTTGAAGAAGCGTCAACTGTCGTGAAGAATTGAGTTTTTGAGCTCCTCTTATGAATGCTTCCGCATCGCCGTCAGCAATTTTTTTAATGAAAATTGTATTCAGGTCGAGTGTCTCGAATCTGGGTTGGGTTCGGAGGTTGTATTTCTCGGGAAAAATGGCAATGGGTGAAATTCGATTACCGGGGAACAGTCGGCCGGCGAACTTCCGCAACATTATATAACAACCGCACACTAATAATCTCGATAACCCCGAAAGGGATCGAGATCGGACGAGGGATGTGCTTTGCCGATTTCGATGGACCATTTGGCAGGACGAGTGAGTTAATTGATCCGGCGTTATCCTGATCAGTAATTCCGTGATTTACGGCACGGAGGGTTTGTTTACCGGGGCGGGGCTCTCAGCTGGACGGTCGATACGCGGCGCGCGGCGCGCCGGCGCGGGGCTATCGAGCCCACTCGGGCCGCCGCCGCCGTAGCAGGCCGACGCTATGCATGCCGGGTCTTAGCGGGCCGACACGCGCGGGCCTCATGGGCACCGTGCTGAGCTTCAGCCCGCGAGAGCGGCGCCCGCCCGCCGCCGCCGCTCCCGACCGGGCCGCCCTCGCCTACTCCTACGAGAGGCTCAACAACGCCAAGAACAGGGAGAACAGGGACGCGCCGCGCGACGACCGCCGCGCCACGCTCGACGACGCCGCCAAGATCATCTCCGAGAAGACGGCGCTCGAGAAGAATCTGAAGAAGCACTCGCTGTTCATAAACGCTCTGTCGTGGAAGCGATTCTCTACGGCGAACAACAACAAGAAGAAGCTGGAATGCAAGAGCAAGAGTGTAGCGACGTTCCGCGCTCCGCTCACGGACAATGCGCCGCTGGACAGGAACAAGAACGTGAGCGGCGGCGCGCCGTTCGTGCGGCCCACGCCCGCGCCCGCGCCGCCGCCGCCGGAGCTGGCGCGCGCCAACGCGCTCAACAACAACGTGTGCGAGAAGCCGCCGCCGCCGCGCAAGACCGTCATCCAGGCCTCCACCTCGGAGCTGCTCAAGTGCCTCGGCATGTTCCTGCACGCGCGGTGCCACCGCCTGCGCGACTTCCAGGCCGGGGACGCGGTCATGTGGCTGCGCACCGTCGACCGCTCGCTCCTGCTGCAGGGCTGGCAGGTGAGATGGCCACTTCGATCATTAAACAAATACAACGTTAATATACAATAAAAACCAGTTACATTATACCATACATGTACACACCATTTCTAATTTAATTATTCCTAATTAAATGGGTAACAACATCAAGTAAGATCACTACCGATAAACATTTTATATAATTCTTTTATTACCTTGGAAATATACAACTCTTTTAACGATTCTTTGAATTGCTAAATAAAATACTTTTCTGTAAACTGGTAGATGTACTTCTAATAGATGAAACGAATGGATAATACAAAATATACATTTAAGGAAAAGTTCGTTCTCAATAATCGCTCACTACGAGAATTTATTTATTAAAAGTTAAAATACCTAAACTAATAAGCACCATGCAAATAAAAGATGTATTTTTTTGATACCTGCAAAGAGGTTCTATCTTAGAGTTTTCGAAGTTGATCCTGGAAGTGTAGTATATTAAAAAAGAACGATGTAAAGGAGGAGACATAAATATCTTCAGTTGAAAAGAATAGCTGAAGGTTGGAAGAGATTTTTTTTAATCTGTCTGTCAAACTTGAGACATAAAACTTTAGGACAGTGACAGATGAATAAAGCGCAATTTGTAGGTACTAAGAATTTTGTCTGCTGCTGCCAAATAATAGCGTAAAAGTCGCAGAGCAATTTAGAATGTTGCCCGCAGTGATATCTCATATTGCGACAGAGAATAATTTCAAGAAAAAAATCTTTTATGATGACAATCCGAAGAATCTACATCACTTACGTATACGTTTGTTTATTTGTTGTTCTACTTTATTGATTACTTTAATTATATAAATCGATACTTATTATGTCTACACCATCAATAACCATAATGTTAATATAGTATCATTTCATTAATATATTGTATTCGTATCATTATTTTTATTATGGCGTAAAATTCTAAAATCTCATGAGAAACGCGTCGTAGTTACGTCTCAAAGATATTTTAGGTATTCTTCAATTATAACTAGACGTGATTTAATTTAAATTTATATTAAAATAGATTTATCTTACAATAATAATGTACACTGCTTTCTTCATTTATATTTCATACAATGAAACTATATAAGACACGTGAGTTTTTGACCTGATGATCATTACGAGTGGCTCTTGCGATGATCTTCATACATCTTCTATACACTCGTTGCCTTATTACCCCGGTAATTTAAGTATATACAGCAAATGTATCTTCCGGTAATTAATAATAACAATAATGTATGCAGTATACGTCTATACAAAGTCTAAATTACTTAAATTTTTTAAGTGAACTGCCTTAACTTTGATGTTTTGATGAAACATCCAACTTATTACGATGCAATCTTGTTGAAAAGATATGTTCATTGAAATTATTTATAGTTGTGTTTGTTGTCATTATTTATTAAATATTGTTGGAATATTTCCTGTATATTGTTTAGGTGAATGAACAAATCCGTGGCAGTTTAACAAAGAGCTCGATTTGATAGCGCCATTGTAGATTATCGATTATACAAGTAATAAAGTGCTTTGTCGTCCCTTCACGAAACAAAGCGCTTCAATGTTCGACGCTCGTTGAATCAAATGGAAATTAATCTATACATCTGTTCAAATAAATAAAAATTGAGCACTATACTATCAAATTTAAATAATTTATTTAGTAATTAGGTTATTAAGAACATTTTTACCCGTCACTGCAATATTAAGCACTAGAATATTATTTATTAACATTCTACAATGCTCTGGAAAAATCTAACTGATCTTAAAAGAAGCTTCAAGAAACTCAATATTTTTTTACGAATATTTTATAAATTACAAGGGGCAATAACCTAAATATTACAATACAATAATATCTATAATTCTGGCTTACGTAAAAGAGCTTATTACTTGGCTTTTTTCTTGTTTAAAGAATAACTCCATTTCTTGATTAATTTGAATTACTCTTATTAAAAGAAAACTATCGTTAATAAACATGTTATAATCAATTCGATAAGTTTAGAGTTACAAAATCTAAAAATAGTTAATTACTCCAAACTCATTTACGATTTAAAATTAACTTAATTAGTTACAATGCAATGCAAATACAACAATGTAATTTTCACTGAAATATAACAACGGCTTTATATTTTTATTTTTGTCGATATTCATTTTAGTAAACATTCAGTTCAATCGTTAAAAAATGTCCTGATATTCATTTATATGAGGAAATTTTATTCTTTCTACATGTATTAAGTTTTAAAAATAAATTATTAAACAAAAAATACAAAATGAATTACTTACCTCACGATGGGCGTAAGCTGCTGTTTCTGATAGAGTTAGGTCTAGAATAGTTCTACTACATCCAATCTTAAGAACAGATTAGTTAAATATATATAAAAATATAAACATAAGCGTCTGAAAGAGAGTAACATATTATTAATAACCATTTTATTAAGGTCTACTTTCTTTTCTTTTTGGTAGTGATTTATTGACCCTTGTTACGTTGGACCCCGTACTCAGCTGGATATCGGTGTATATAATCTTTAAGGGCTCGTTTATCAATAATTTTTTCTCCGGAAATATATTGTTCAGAATCCGATGGAGCTGTAAAAATCGGAGAGGACAAATAAAATTATTTTCTGAAAAAGCTTAATTGAAGTGAAGGGTAATAAGTATACTTGTTGATAGAGAATCTGAAAATTTATTTTGTATTTCGTAACAAACTCACAAGGGTTGTATTGTTCGTACGCCGTCGTATGGTTTTAACTTCATCAAACGATTTTCTTCAAAATCTACTTTAACGAAATACTGTCAAAATTAGAATTTAAATTAAGTTTCTTTGTTCACGGTTAAATTTCCTTCATCAAATATTTGAAACTTATTTAAGATTGAAGTTTGTTAATTCCATATAATTTAAACTGATCTACAATCCATAAAGCCTTTATAAAATTGCTATAAAATGTGTATTATTATCAAGGAAGACAGTATAAATCAATTTGACAGTTTTAACAAGTAGTTATAGCTTAAGCTATTATTTAAATGACCGACATTGTTGTTATAGCTCAAAACAGTAACGTTCATCAAAATAAAATAGATTTATTGGGTACAAAAATACTTTTACTGCAACATTAAAGTATATCGTACACGTTAAAGAAAGGATAATGTTTCATTTATATAAGGGACAGCGTAGTAATCAATCTTCTATTTATCGTGTTTGTATGTCTATTAGTTGTTAAGGACTTGTCCAAAAATGGTCGAAACTGTAGATAAATTTCTTTTCGGGAGTGATACAGGTCTTTTCTAGTATGTTACCTAACCACCGACTTCTTCTAGAAGTCATGAAGTGGATCAATGAAGATTGTAATTCAATATAGATAGTTATGTAAGGTGAATGGACGATTGTTACGTACCTCAGCAGCGTTTGCCAGAATTTTGTCATGTTGCGGATGTCTTTACCGCAAAAATACGAAACAACATATGTAGGAACTTTTTAATCGAATTTAAATGTATTGTGTATGTATTTATATTAATAAAGTACCTAATTAAATATTTGTTGTGATTGAAAGGTATACTGAAAGTTTAATATTTAGTAGGCGTTTGAATAAACTTTCGAGTTTGGATATTGTCATGGGATCGGTCAAGGGTTAAAGTACAGTGATTTAGATAAATAAAATTATCATAATTATTTAGATTACTCAGAGTTTTAAATGGTTATTATACTAAAGAAATAATTTGTTATAATGTTTATGGCGGCCGTATAGGTTGTAATACCGTAGCCGATAATTCAGCCGCTATGAATGAAGATATTGATTTTGTATAAAGGACACCGTAGTTTATAAAATTATTTATGTAACGGATGATAAGTTATGATATTCTCACAATTCTCAAAAGAGTACCTGCTTCAGAATGAATGGGAAAAGCAAGAGAAAGAGAAATATTGCAAAGTTTAGAGAAGACCTTCGTCGAAGGACAAGCTGTTGATAAAATATGTGTAAACTATGCTCATAAATTAAACTGTAAATATTTATATATGTATAATTGTAAACAGCAATAAAGGCTTATATTATATTATTATTAATCTCACAATTATCACCACTGCGTTGTAACGAGCGAAAAAGAATTAAAAAAAGGACAAAAGGAGGTTATGACGTATACCAACATACTGCAGTACGCAGTTAGCAGAAAAGATGTCCCTAAGACCATATTCTACAGACAAACCATGTTCAATAGGAAATATATTAGAATATCATCCTGTATAGTGAAGATCAAAACATTGCTGTACAAACGTCTTTTCTAAGGTTTCAATATGAGGATAAATATAGTTCAATCAAAAGAAAATCCGAGTCGTAACATTGCGTAAAAAGTGTTTGAGTAGTTAACGAAATTGTGAATATTTAAGTTTACAAATACATCAGAGGGTAATAGGCTATAAATAAATTGTGTGCGTCAAAGCTGATTGCAAATAAGGAGGCTGTATTGGTGCTTCAATGGACGAAGTTATTTTCATACCAAAAGGGGGCCAGCGTCCATCACGTTCCGCAACATTTGAAGTTTCATAACCTTACTTTACAGGGTATAGGCATACTTGAAAGGCTTCCGGTTATTGCGTTTAACTGTTAAGAATTTAAAGCTACGAAAATAATATTTTGGTTTGTTGCGTATGAACTTACCCGAAGTAAACACATACAAATATGATTCAGACAAATAAGCTTTTAATCAGGTTATAAACATAATGTTTATTTAAAAATAATGATGGAGTACTTTCAGAAATACTATTATATACAAGGAACTATCAAATAGTAATGATAATGCACGTGTTAGATAAACGTTATGTTCAAAAAATTTATTTATTTCTCGAGAGTCTCCTAACAAGCCAATATTTATTCCACTTCTATTCAAAACTAGACACATCTATGGAAAAAAATTTGTTCTTCGGCCTTTCAAAACGCTTCTACAGTTGCCACCACATCACTAACGTCTTAAAATTTATATCCCCTGATGTGTTCTTTGAAACGAAGAAATATACAGAAGTCGCTGATAACTAGATCTGGAGAATTACTTGTGTGTTCATGCAATTCAAAACCTACTTATCGAATGAAAAGCAAAAACGGCGATGGCTGCTATTGCTATTTTTTTTACGTAAAGTTTCCACCTTCCAACCTTTTTTCAGATGAACTCAAAGGTAACAAAAAATGCTGTGCCCTTTTACGTATTTATTAAACAAAGAAATCTTTAATAAATATACAACATTTACGACTATGTAATAATTAGCGAATATTACTTTCTTCCGCATTTAAGTTGTAAAGTTTTTATGTCTCAAGGCGGCAGGCTCTATGTAGAAAACGTAATTATACGCCATGTAAGATTACCGTAAATTAAACCTTGTTCTCGTATCGTCACATGACGTTAAATTAATGTACAGGTATAAAGTACCTTTCACATTTTAGAACACGTTCTTATTGATATATTAAGGTACCAGTTTTAACATTTATAGCTTACTGAAGATTCAGGGGAATAGCCTTCGTTGAGAAAAAGAGGGTACATAACCCAGGGGTCCTATTTTCATGAAATAGTAGTATAATATTCAGACTACAGAGAAATATTGATGATCCAAAAGCTTGGCACGAAATAACGATGTAAAACAGTGCTGCCATCTACAGACGAAAAGTGTTGTTCTCTTCATGTTAACTAACTTACTACATACTAATTTTTAAACGAAACGATTATTTAAATATGTATTTACTAATTAGTTATTAATGGACATAGATTGGTTTCTATTCAAATTCGCCATTAATATGTTTATCTTTATCCAACAACTCCTACTATTATTATCTTACTAACAATACCATACAATAGATATCGCTGTAAACATTTTTACATGTAAATCATACGCTAGTATATTTCTAGAAATAAAAAGAGGGAATGTAGGTCACATGGCTACTCATATAATTAACTCGCATTTCTAGCAGTACGGGTCTACGATGTTTTTTAATTCTTTTTTATTATTTTTCTGTGAGAATTTTGAAAAGCTTAGTGAGCGGCTCGCGGCGCGTCAACAACGTTTTAACATTTTAAAAAACTTGGTGCGGGTAATGCCGTGAATAAAACATTCACTCATTTGTTGGCCTCTTTCGAAACACGGATAATTACAGTAATACATTTTTTTATTTATAAACATGCAAATTCCTTAAAATCTTTTTTGAAGAGAGAGAGGGTAAGTTAGATTTATATTCGCATGGAATCACTCAGTAGCTTTTATGTACTTAAATGACTTTGAAGGAGTTTTAGTAAAATTCCTCAGCTTTAACCAGAAAAGCTTTTTAACGCAAACTAGTTATTTTCTACTACTACTACATTTGTTTAAGCTTGTCTTCATCAACCGGTAGATGTCTTAGACTGAGAATTACCCTTAAGTTATTCGAACTGATTAATCTCTAGCTATTCACATCCAGTAATTTCCAGCAACCTTTACCCGGTAGAAAGGAAATACAGAAAATCTACAGATTGTTCTGGAATTTATGTGCAGTAAATAAAATATTAATAACCAATTGTTAAAAGCAATTAGTTATTTCGTTAGGAAATAGAAAGTGAACTTAATATTCTTTTTATTCCTTAGAAGCTTTTAAGTACTGAAAAATTTCTTCAATCTCTTAAGTTTTAATCTCGATGTGACAGATATAATATTTTTAACCTCGCTTAATGTAAGGTGAATGTTAAGGGTATTTTTAAATCGAGCCTTGCATCTTGCCCTGTTATAGTTATTAGCATGCTACGTAAGCCAGCTCAAAAATCCAAGCTCTGCGAATGCGGCAACTACTTCCTAGCAGAGAAGCCTGTATGCAGCAGTGTAATTCAATATGCTGAAATTAAATGACAGGAAGTTTTGTGACATGGCGAGCCTCTACATCAAGTTATAACAGGCTTATCCTGTCTGCCTTCGGACATAGGCATTTATGGTTTTACGAGATCGAAACGCGTTTCTATACCGGCCTTTGTGAAAAGACAGGTTATAGATACATACATTAAAACCGTGATTAACCCCCATCGTCGTTTACAGATTCGCTATGGAAATGAAAAATAAACGATGTAAAAGAAACACACCGGTCCTTTCCTCTTCTAGTAGGTTGTATGGAATATACTTCGCAACCGCATCCTTAACATTATATTCTAACCCAGGCATAAGATCTTTTCGAATCTGTCACCTTGAGGCTATATTATGAGATGTATATCTGGGTCCTCATACGGCGCTGTCAACCACTGGACACAAACGATGTTGAGAGCATTGAATCACATTAAGGATACTCCTGTCTTTATGACTTAACTTCAGCTACAATGGGCAATAAGCACAGCCCCTAAATCACTGTACCTTGGCTTAAAAACCCAGCAGCATTCGTTATACGATATCCAAGTTTAATCCATCTAATCCAGAGAGTATTCATTATCTAATGTTTAAATACATTACTTGTATATATATAGTTTATACTGTTGTATTGTATGTTCGCATGTATTTGTGCTACGTGGACAAATAAACGATTTATCTGTCTATTTATAGTTTTATACAGCCATGTTAAAAACTGTAGTTACAGCAGAAATGTCTGAAGTAAGAGAGAGGAATGTTGCTGACACGAAAAAGTAATGGTTTGCAGGTAGAGAATGCATTAAGCACGCATTTTGTATACCTTGTCATAAGGTTGTGCAGTAAAAGTAGAAGTTTAATATTAATTATTTAATTGCAATTAAATCAGTTTACCGCTTATATTGTAATTAACCTCTTAAAGGTACACGCTATTGTGACTCCACGTTTCGTAGAACCCACGTAGAGCGTGCTACGAAAGTTCTACGAAAACGGTTACGAACTACTTCAATTATAACACCTACGTTGCTTTACAATTGACTTGTATTTGTATTAAACAGTTAATACGAAGTGTAATTAAATTCTACTTACGTTACTTGTTTACTGTGTTAACGCAGTCGTATTTATTATAAATGCTTTGAAGCTACTATGGTCCAGTGTGTGAAGTGGTCGACCGAACTACATACCACGAGGAGACGTGGGTTCAATCCCCACGTAGCTTGAGCTAGAAAAAACATCATGAGGAAATCGACTTGTTCCAAGGACCACCTCTTTTATTACGTGGCCAGCGTGGTGGATGAAAGACCGCAGCTATCATTGTCAAAGAAACCTCCGAGAACATTAAGTGGGCTATTAATAATTATTACTTAAAATTAATATTAGTTTTAAATTAAGTTATTTACTAAGTTAAGGCTTGCATTTATATAATTAGTACATATTTGTATTTATTCTGGCATTTAATTTTATAGGAGTCAAACCAAAATCGAAAGAGTATTTTGTTTCATAAAGATTGAAATTTATGATGACAGGTGCAAAAGCTTGAAAGAAGTGTAAATAATATTATTGTTCGGTGTTTTTAAAACAACAAATTATCAGTTTCACTAAGTTAATGTTTTAAAGAATTTGTTAATATTTGGTAATTATTGAACAACAGAAAAATTATTAAACTTTCAAGATAAACACTTTTTTAGTTGTTTTTGAAATCGTTGATTTTTGGATAGGGTGTATCCAACATTAGTTGAGGACAAATGATCTATACATTCACCTCTTTAAAGCTTTTACAACTATTACCCACCATCCTGTATGAAATAATGATATGTGGTAGGAATTGCAGGTATGTCAAAATTCTATTGTATAATGATTTATCAAGTTGTGTATATATGAAACACTCGCCCTGATTTCATTCCTCAACGATTAGCCCCCTTTCCGTCCAGCTTGGTCCGTACGCGGCGTTAGTCGTGGTGGTTCATTCAATATGGATGGGTTACCTGAAGCGTGTACGAGATGTTGGAAAATCAATACGTCTGCGTGCTCGGTGTCGGTTTGGAACTTCAATTTATTTAACGACCACCTCACTAATACCTTTCGAAGGTATTAAACACAATATATTGAGCTGGTGGTAAACAACTTTGTTGTTTAGGTAGGATTTTATAAAGCGTAATTTATCGTATTAAGCGACGGGACAAGGTATATTGTTATAACAATAGCTACGTTATAAGAACGTAGCAATTTGCTTGATTAAGAAGTAAGATGTTGTCTCACTACCCAAAAAAAAATCTTGCTACCTTCAAATCAAAACACAGCAATGTTTGCAGGAGGTCAGTCGGAGGCAGAAGTCGGTCTCTAGCAATGAAGACTACCAGTAAATTCGTTAAATTGTAAAGACACAACATTCAATATTTATTTATTAACAGACTTTATGGCTTTTGTTTTTCTGTTTTAGTCAATCTATCTGCGGAGATTATATAACTGTTGGTAATACAACAGCTCTAATAATAGAGCAGTTGTTAATAAACAATACTAATGAAACATTAATTCCTTCATGTTTATTATACTTATTAATTGATATTGGAAAGACTACTTGGAATACACCGCAACGATAATAAGTTCTAGAAAATGGTAGCAGCTTTTATCATGACCATTAATAATATATATTTTTTTGTGTCCTTCCCATTTTCCCAATTAATTTCTTGGGGTTGGGGCAGTGTGTTAGTCTCCATCTCCATCTGTACTAAACACACTGCTAGGGTTATTGGCAATAGTTTTTCCAGCCGCCCGCCTGCCTGACGCTAACCCTCCTTGGGAATACCAGTGATATTTAATTTCTTAAACCGCACATAACTAGAAAAGTCACTGGTGCGGGACCTGGATTCGTGCCCACGACCCCCGATTCGGAGGCCGAGGTCCGTAACCACTAGGCTATCACGGTCAGTGCTAAACTACGTCTGTATTCTTTTATAGTCCACAGAACTTTTTAGTCTGCATAAAACATTTGCTAGCTTTAAATCTTTAACAAAAAAAGCTTTCATCCTTTGTCGTATTTATTCGAAATAATGATTTCGAGTGCTGTAAAGAGTCGTGAGAACATTTTAAGGCGTTAGTCGGAAAGCTGTCGCTGAGAAGGCTTTTAGTATCACTTGAGTTTCTTTGATCCGTTAAAGTCTTTTCATACGTGAAATTTTCACATAAGGTTTTAAAGTTTTCGGTAAATGTTTCGGTCGAAGCGGTGGTTTAGCATTAGTGTACCTATTTTGCATTCATAAATGTAATTCACTCGTTAACATTTCTAAAACCACAATAGAATGTATAGTATATATAAAATTCGTTTAACTTTAAACATTAATATACAGACTCATCTAACTTGAATATGTTTCGAAGACTAAAATTATATAAAGGTTACAGTGAAGGAAATATCATATAGTAACTGACATACTCTGTGACAATAACCATATTATGATAGTTGATTCATCATACGTGCATTTGGCTTATGTTGTATAAACCATCAATCAACTGATAGACGTCGATTGTAAACATGGCTTTGGGTGATGGGTAAAAGGTCTTGACAGAGAAGCCATTTACTCTTATTAGAATAAATTCTGGAGCCCAAAACAAGACTCAGGTGAGGGAATATTAACAGAGCCGTCTACTTTATTATATAGCGACCACCTAATCTTGTTACAAGACATAAAAAAACACTTGTTTCAAACAAGTCTTCAATAATATGTGTTTAATACTAACATTTAATCCTGCGTCTTATATCCAGTTGAAGAATAATTAACAAGATCATCTTTTACCTTAATTAAGAGAGAAAATTTCGTCGTGTGAATAGAAAATTAAGCAACAGTCTTTTTTGATGACTCGAGGAACGTGCCTCGATCAAAATTGATTCAAGTTTCGTACCGCTAACGCTCGAGTTACTGACCGCGCTGAGTATTTCCTTTTTATTCGACGAAGCATCGAGATACACCTGATACGCCTGCCATAATAACGAGGAGCTAGTTAGGCTTATATATACAGCCTCCTTTTACAAATAGAAGTTGAGAGATAAAATTAAGGAAGCTAATCCAGACTCCAACATTTTTTTTTAAACGAAAAGAAGAGACGTGCCTGCCATTTATTTGATAAAATAGTGGCGCTAATTACTATGATTTACACAGCACCTTTTTGTGTTTATTACAGATAAAATATAAACTGTCGTCCGTACCAAATTCCCGTGTGGTATCATTACATTCAATCTTGGTTAGTTTGTTTGCGTAGTTATGGATGCTTCTGTTTGCAAATGAACTATTTGGTCTATGGAAATATTAAACTGTAATTAGCCTTCTCGAATACCATGGTCAGAAATGAATTATCCAGAACTCAAATTGTATTGGCTCATAGAATGCATTCTGGACACTATCCATTGAAAAATTTGGTTTTCTTAATGGAAAGTGGCACATGTTTTGCGAAGAGAGGAAACGGATGTGATTATGAAAGATTTAGGTATAAATGTGTTTGGATGGAGAGGAAGAGGAAGACCAAAGTAACGATGGATGGATTGTTTGAGAGATGATACGCAGTGTAAGGTGAATGATGAGTTAGCATCTGACAGGAATGCATGGACAAGACTGACATTACTGCACCGACCACAAATAAAAAAGTAGATTCTCCAAGTTGTGACACATGTGAAGTAGTAGATGATCTCCATCACCTCCTGACGGAGTATACTAAATTTAATCATAAAAGAGACTTACTGATGCATAAATTTATCCTAAACAAATATAATACAGGGACGTTTGTATATATTTAGATAGAGAGATATTTTGTCGGAACCCGCGTCAAAAGAAGCGAAGTCGTTGTTTGAAATATTTTTGCATCAGTCAGTCGATAATATATAACATTTTTCTTTTATTTCATTTTGTTTCTACTTTGATTAAGATGTGATGTGAATGACATTACATTATCGTACAAAAGACCTTAAAATAAAACAGAAATAAAAAAAAAACCGTTATTAACTTCGTATAAATAGATGTCCTAACAATTTAGCGTTATTTTTAAGAACTTAAATCATGAGGTACAAGTAGGTTTATAAAATTAATAGTATTACCATTTGCGTATACTTTCAGTACCTCTGAAAACCAACAACTTACGGTACAATATTATTGTAGTAATAGTAGTACTCTGATTTTTCAATTACCAATGGTTATTATATCGCCGATCTGTACATCTCATTAAATAAGTAATGGTAAACCCTCGTAAATATAAAATAAATTTTATTTAATATTATTTTAACATATTTGGATAACATTCAATGAATAATAATAAGATTCATAGACAAGAATGAACGATGATAAGAAAAATAAATCAAATATAGACAAAATAATTAGATTTAATAAACTTCTGATTAAGTTAAGAATGAGAGGCTTTGAGTAATTGTTGGCTTATTAGATGCTTACAGTGCAAGCCTTGAAGTAAAGTCGTTGATAGTATCAATAAGAATTATATTATGTTAAGTTTGTTATTGAATTCTTATGACTGTTAAACACTTATTACATATGCGTTACGCGTTATGTTTATGAAGACCAGAGTTATTCCTTACTTTATTTTATATCAAAAGAGCATACTGCTTTAATTTGGTGTATATCTTCATTTGCTTCGTTTCTACAGTCTTTTAAATATTTAATAAAGTGTGATTAATTTACAAACAAGTTACCCCTCGTTATTGCTTAGTTTCGTCCATTGGGAATCATTAAATATGCAATATAACGTGGATGCGATGTTTAAGATGTACGATGTATAATAAACTTCCAACCGTGGGCCATGAATACGTAAATACATCGTAACTCACATGAGATCTGCACTCTCGTTTCGACTAAGATTTATGTCTAATGGAAGAGCAGAGCAGAAGAGAAGAGTATTCCAAAGAGTTGATTATTGAGAACTAATTCTCGTTTGCAAGGGAATGAAAATTTTCATCATAACTAAAATGAATACATGAGAAACATAATCATGGGTAATTCCATCAACTACTTCTTAATTCGTTTGTGTCTGGGGGTTGAGGGATCTAATTTGATAATCTATCATGTTGTTTTTTAACTAATTTCATTATATACAGTAGACCAAAGACGATATTGCCTTTATGTATTTCATAAAACAAAAAATGCAAAGCAGAAAGTAAAAGGTTTTGTTTATTGCCTATTCACAACATTTTTATCCCGAAAATAGACCTTTTATATTTAGGTCAAGTATTAGTTCATTGCAGATTAAAATGTATAGGCTGTGTTTGAAGCAGCGTGTACATTTTTTTTACATATGGCAACATTGCAATTTAGAGCACGGCGCAGGATTTCGCGTTGAATTATTTTGTACAGGACGTTGAATAACTTCTGTAATGTAGGCTATTTTTTTTATTCGACACAGCAACGAAACTAGCGGAGGTTTTTGTTAGGTGAGCTAAATTTTAGGATACTGGTATAAGCTGACTTGCTAATTTTCTAGTCTTTTGTCTATGTGTACATAATATTAGGATTAAAGGATCTGAATTTTTAACGCAAACGTTTTGTGTTGTGTGTGTACGAAAGCGTTGAGTTACAAATACTGCGCTTTTGCGGTTCTACGGATTATTAGACGATGCTAAGATATGGAGAAAATACCTTAAATATTTAGTAGTTGGTAAGCCTTGGAAATGTTTCTTGTCAGGGTACGACGTAGGTACCACACTCTCTATTTATGAGATCAAATAGTTATGTGTAAGTATTAATGCGTTCCTATTTGAAGGGAGCTGTAGCTATTGCTATTAATTGGTTAAGAACTCTTCTTTTATATAGGTTACTAGTTCAATGTGGTACAGATTTTAGCATACTTATTAGTCATTGTGATAAAATTTTATATTTTTCTCATCGCTTTGTGAAAATTAAAATAAAAATTAATATCAATAGAGAGAAAACATTAAAGTTTCGTGATACTCAATTTTTAACATTATTGTCATTGTTGGATATTTATTCATAACTCTAGCCTCTCTGACGGGAAAACATTATTGGACATTTGATTCAGCACCACGGTTTCATCCTAAATATTGTAGAAGGGAAAATAGAAGCTAAACGAAAAAGGGAAAGAGCAAGAAGAAAATTTACGACCCATTTGAAAGAAACAGTAAAAGTAAAGTCATACCAACAAATTAAAGAGATAGCTTTAAATAGACAGACATAGAAATTGCTACACCGACAAGTGCTAGGCACTTATATTTCATTATTATCTCACCTCTCTTTCGTGTTACTATCATTGATACATGTTTCTACTAAATAACGAATGAAATTAACCTAAATCTTGTAAAGAGAACGATCGATGAATGTCCTTGGTGTTGAAGAGTGAAGAAGTGGGGCGTTTGTAAGGTAATGACGGCAGATAACCATCAGGTAGTGAAACTACGAAAACTGAACAACTTTCTGTTGACTAATATCCAACGTAGAAAGGTCAGTTGTGTGAGATAGTGGTATTATTAAGGTCAAAATGACATTTGTAGGAAATTTATGTCTTAGGTATTGTTACATCAAATAATATACCGTTTGCTGTTTTTTCTATAAAATTAAAAATAGTAAAAAAGTATTTAACTCTTCATAAATTTACTTGAAAGTCCTAAATTTGCTTCGTGTAGAATATGTATATTTTTGGAATTATGAAAACGTTAACGTTAACATTTAGAAAAGCGTGTATCCTTTTTAATCATATAATTTTACTATGCATATTTTAATAATTTTTTACGTTAAGTAACAAATTTCCAGTGTTTCAATCGTTTTCTATTTCGTATAACGAAACCCTTTATTGAAGTGTTAGCCAACAACACTAAAAATGAACATGAACCCTGGTTTGATATAGATAAGTGCTAAAGTACGACATACACCCAAGTGTATGTCGTACGTTAGCACTTATCTATTATGTGAGGCAATGACGTCATGTATTGGCCTATTTTGTCTGACGAAATTTCGTGGAGGGTCTATCACGTCAGGTCAGGTCTTCTGAGTCATCGAAAAGAATACATTATCATGTTAACTTTCACTATATATCTATGAACATATAAAGCTAGACACTTGAATTAAATTAAATGAAAATAATTATTCTCTATATACAAAACATTATATAACGTAGAACTTAAAATTAAAGTAGTTAAATCTACCCCGTATAAATTAAAATGTTAACTGAGGAATATTTAATAGTCGTTTTCCTCGCGTTGTAGATGAGTTTCAACATCATCTCCATTTTACCCTAGAGAGAATAATTTCAAGGTATGGACAGCTTTCTCTTTGAATGTTATTAGCATATTAAAATAGCCTCTTTGCGTAGGTCTATATTCATAAATTGTTATAAATAAAATGAAATCATTATATTTTAAAATGAACATGAAAGGATTTAACGATTTTCCAAAAGCTAAACACATTTTGTAAAATAGGTTTTTAATCAAAAACGTTGAATTCACGCGTTCAGTATGTTTATAGATACATATATGGATTTTTATTGCGTAGAAGTTTAAATATTAACAAAGCGATTTTGAGGTTATAAATAAAGATATTTTATAAATATAATAAAAATTATACCAGATTTTTTTAAAATACTCTTAATGTGTTAATTTATCTGTTTAATTAACTACGACTGTGAATGAAATATGTAAACGATGTTGAAAGTACCTAGTGCGTGTATTACCAAGAAAATTTTCATTTGCTAGCCGCCATGACAGTATCAAGACAGTTTTAAACCATGTAAAAATAAATAAACATAAGAAAAATTATAAACTTGTATTAATTTAAACTCAGGAAGTTATGACGCCTATATTAAAGCGACCTCGTATCACCAAAGAGATGCAACCGTAAACCGGTTTAGGTGTCTAGACGAAACAGTTACGGCGAGGGTGCGGAGGACGAGGGTGAGTCACCCCTGTTACGGCGCCTTCGTCGGGGTTTTATAATATGCGTAACAGGGTCTTTTGTTTTTGCGTCAATATAAACTAAATACGAAAATGGGGCGCCCGATCCAAGTATTTTTTTAGAGAATAGCAATTACTCCGATCGTATGGAACCTGCTACTGAATCTCTCTGTATTCGAAAAGAATGTTGCACAGACTGTGAACAGCAAAACCGAACAAATCCATTGTTGACTAACACAATATTTCTACTAGATTATCCAACACCTCATCATCATCATGAGATTCCTTCGTACTTTAACCATATTGCTGGGAGATATCTAAACAATCTGAAAGACTGTAATCCGAATGATAGTGGACAAAAGATAGTAAGCTTTGTCTGGACTAACCAGTGACCAGAGAAAAAAAGAGAGATTAAACTACTTAAAGTTGATAGCTTAACTAATTTTTTATCTAATTTAAGACAAGATTTAAGTACTATATAAAATAATACCTTCTGTATATAATTTTTTTTCTATTTAATTTTAATTCGCGTTCCTCCAGTTTTGAAGGGACATGACATTTTAATCTCTTTTCTCTTTACTGTCATTTCCTCTTTATTCGTTGTCTTCTCCATTCATACTCTTTTCCTTCTTTCATTCATCCATTAAATGACGAGATCGCACCGTTTTTGTTTTTAAATTAACATTTTACATTTTCTTATTTTTATTCTTATTAATTTACAATTTCTAAGTCTGTATATATTGAATGTATGTATATCGTAATACGTAAACATTTTTAAGCAAAATTTTACAATGATTATGGACGACATGTTAACACTATTTCGCGTGTAAATTTTAAGAGGGCCGTTAGGTTTATGTGTGATTGAATGATTATAAACTAAAGAGATCTTCTGTATGATTTCAGGATGTGGCGTTCATAAACCCGGCGAACGTGGTCTTCGTGTACATGCTTGTCCGTGAGCTCGTCGATGGTGAAAGGATAGCTCGCCCACAAGACCTCCAAGCTGTAGTCCTCACCTGCCTATACCTCTCCTATTCCTACATGGGGAATGAGATCTCGTACCCACTGAAACCATTCCTCGTAGAGGACTCGAAGGACAAGTTCTGGGACCGTTGCCTTCTCATTGTAGATAGGCTATCGTTTAATATGCTAAGGATTAACTCCGAGCCTGGGTTCTTTACCGAAGTGTTCACGGAGCTTAAGGCGTGTGGGGTCGTGGAGAGCCCTCCCCCCGCGCCGCCTCACCCCGCACCACCTCCGCCACATCCCCTCTCGGCCGCCTGACATACAGAGGTCGCCGTGCTGAGGTTGGCGCTGACAGATCGCCCCAGTCGCGTTTGATGCCGGCTCTTGACTAGCGATGGCCTTGCTCAATCGTCATGGAACTATAGATAATTTTAACATTCATTTTATTATTTACTTATCGAAACAAATACTTCAATCAAATACAAATTTTGAATGGTCCAAACCAGGCAAAAATGTCCGTCAGTGCCTAAGATTCATGCTTATAAGTACAGTACAGTTTTACAGTATAAAAATTTATCCTATTAAAATTGTATAGGGCTAATGACATGATTATATTAAAATTAATTCAGGTATCACAAGTAATTGTCTTTAACTTTTTATAGTACGGTTTATGATATTTATTTTCTATAAAGTAATCCTTTTTGGAACCGTCATAATTGGCTTCTTTGGTAATATTGACGTTTACTACTTAAAATGTTTATATTCTTTATAACATAATTTTATCATTCAAAAACTTTACGTTATATTAAAAATGTTGCTCAACTCATGTAATGGCGATTGATCAAGGCTTTTCACAAGTCGTGTTATAAGCAGTAAAATAAAAAGACATTCGAACAATTGTTAGCGAGTGCTTGCGTCCAACTTGGAACTAATAGTAATGCTGCAGTTAATTTAACTGTATGAATAATATCTAAATGTGTGGCGTTATTAATTATTTGGACAACATGTTGTGTATGATCGTTTAAAAGACATAATCATTCTTTTTATCAAGTTAATGTGGTTAACCTTTTTAAGTTGTTGTAATTGTGTATTTTTTTTTGTCAATTAGTAGTGTTTGTTCGCTACAGTTTTGCGATGGGAATACAAGATGCGTTTGTACCCACAGTCAACAGACTTTCCATCAGAAAATTTACGTGTGTAAAATTAAAGAGTTATTAAATATAATTATTACATTATGTATTTTACGTTTGGTAAGTTTAGTAAATCATATAATATAAACATCTATAATAAACCAATAGTAGTAAGAGTTGTAACCAATGTTGCCATGTGTAGTAAATGAAGGAAAACCCTTAGTAACTGGTTATACAATAAAATGTAAAACTTTCATTGTACGATCTTAAAAAAATCATTATAAATACATTACAAGTTGTTCAAATAATATATATGCTAAAGTAAAATCTACATTCTGATTGGGAAAAGCAAGTAATAAGGATTTTTAGTGACAAACTGTTTATGGAGATATTATGTGCAGGATATTCTCGGCTTGAAGTTATAGATTAGGAAGTTAGATAATTAACTGCTATTTATTTCGAAGTCTGATTTAAGTAATGTTATAGATAAAAAGTGTGAAGATTATTTGTTATGTATAATAGTTATTTAATTATACAATTACGTGTTTAAAATTAAATTAAATGCCTGTAATTTTTCGTAGGTAAAATATTCTAACAATATTTTACAGATGACAAATTTGGTATTTTCTTCTAAATGCATGTAACGATAAGGTTTAAACGACTTGAATTATTCAGCGCATTTATAATATCTCTATAAAACGGCCCGGTCGGCTTTCGAGCTGTTCATGAAACGTTAAGGTAGCGGAAACTTCGGCTCATGGCCAAGTAACCACGTTAAGATAGTTAATGCCCTGTATGTATGTAATGTTTACGTAGGTAATTGTCAGGTTATGTTGACACTTTAAGACTTCTGCTCAAAGATATTTTGTGATTTGATTATGATCTGAGTACATTGAACATAAATCAAATACTGCAAATAAAAATTTGTTAAGACATCGCTTGATGAAGAGTTTCTGGAGGGAGTCCAGTGCTCATTTTTACTTGTATTCTGATTGAAAATATTCTAACTTAATTGCAACCGCAATACTATAAAGAGGCATCCAAAATTTTAGGTCCTTTTTTAATGTATGACACCCAAAACATTTTATTTATTTTTGGATTGAGAATAATATAAATAAAATAGTTAAAATTTAAAAAGGAACTTCAACCGTTAGGCAGGGACAATAGGAAATACAAATTCACTATCAAAAATGCTTTACTTAGCAGTGGACGGCTGCCGGCTGACAATGAAATTGAATGTTACGTACTGAATAAAATGTATGTGCATAAAAAGGCACAAAATATCTTTTGTAGCATACAAGTCTTATACACCTGTCTGATCGAATGTACTGTAGTCCAATAGAACTTCGGTTAGATATTAAGTCTCGTATTCGTAGTGAAATCGTATTGCCATATAGTTAGTTGATATTAGCGAAATGTCTGGCAGGCGGGGGGATGCAATAAAGTTACCGTCTGTCTGTTCTCCGGTTAACCCTTCTATAACGTGTACGTATAAAGAATTGGCCGGCTCAAAGCGAGGCGAAGTATCTGGCAAGCAGTATTTATATAAAAATAGGAAAAAATACGTGAACGAACGTATAACCGTTTTGTACAGTAATTACGATTAAAATAATACATATATTAAGTCTTAAACGATAGCCTAGTCTAGTCAAATGGATTGCAGGTTATTAGTAGACCTGATGGCACTCGGTCTAATCGAAGTTTCTAAAGTATCTTTATAAATTTATCTATACATGTCTATTTGTATGTACACTACACCTTTAACCTCCTAATACCCTAGATTTCATGTTTCGTGTGTTATATTAAGTTAATACTTAGTTTTAAATAAGCGTTATAACATTAAAAATTATAGGTATGATTTTCATTCCAATAAAATTCGATTGTTTGACATTCTAGTCACTGTAGATTAATTTTGAACAAATGAATAAATGTCTACTGTTCACTTTTAATATTTATTATAAAATTATATTACATTATTACTAAATAATTTACCCACTTATGGTGTAGTTTTAAGTATATCTAGTTAATAAATTGCTATCGTACCAAACATTTCTTTCCACCGAGTGCCCTAGTTAAGAATGTTTGTCACATAAATATAATAATGATGGTATGTATTATAATTATGAATCTCAAGTCAAAAGCAAACTCTTTTATTATTAGGTAGGTGTAGAGTCTGTGATGTTCTTTTTTTTTGTTTTTGTTATGTTTTGTTTGACAATTTATTATTTTTAGTAGTGTTATATAATAAATAGTAATAATTTCAATGGATCTCATTCAATATTTTATTTAAGATGTCAAATGTTCGATTTATAATTTGTTAAGTTTCATCAAATGTATATTATTGGCCAATTGTATACAATTATAGTGTTGTGTATCGAGAGTGTGATATTGTTTCTTCTCCTTCTTTTGCCATTGTATTTTTGCAAATTTTTTTAATTAAAATAACTATCTACCGTCCAAGCGTTACGAAATTAGTCCTTGGTATTTTAGTAATGGTAACTGATTAAAGAAAATCTTTAGAGAGTGAAACATTTATTACTAGAAATAGTCTAAATCGCCGGTCCAAAGCCATCCAAAAAACAGCTAATTTGATTTTCAACCCTTAATGTATTCACCCAATGTTCAAGTTTACACTAAAGGTGTTATAAAAATAAACCTAAAATAGTATCGACAACTTAGCAAATTATAAATCGAATGATGGCCATCATGCCATCGACTGAGAAAAATTTACGATAGTATGTAGAAGAATTGACATTCGCTTTTTCGTTTCGTTTGTACAACACACTTCGTAATATTACCTTGAAAAAATTATACTTAATTGATTTGTTGCATTCATAATAGCATTCAGTGTTTGCAATGCATAAAAATATAAAATTAGGATATGTACATTCCAATTAATAATAATACATGGCAGGTATAACATTGGAAGATTAAATCACTTCCGTCATTTTGGTGTTCTGATATAGTTAGGTACCTACTTTAACTTTTGCAAAACGTGAAAATGCGTTACGTTGACGCTGATATTACTATTCAAGAACCTCTTCTGAAATTATACATTGTAACTCACGTCTGTTAATTAACCAATTGTAAATATAATCAATAATTATTAAAAAAATTTCGTATACAACCTTGTTTTTTAATTAACCCACACTTTAATTTTTACTAAATAACAGTTTAAAATTTATAATTTGATGTAAATTTTTGATTCGATTTGTACAGTTTTGATGACAAATATATAAAGTTATTAAGATCTGATAACATGAAGTGAAATTATGGTATCGTAAAAGAACTACCTAATCATCATCTATTGCCTTTATAGCGTTCATTAAAAAATATAGCATATATGACTAAAACAACGTGGCACTATTACAATGCACATACATTGCACTTTAATGCGGTGTACAGTGCTCTATGTATATCTTTGAGACACATGCCAAATTTTCTTGATTGAGACATTTTCGTCGTTTAACCCGGAACATACATATCACAGTTTAATCATGATTAATGAATATTTCAATCAAAGCAGGAATGTCTTACTTTATCGCTTTTTGCATAAAGTGGAAATGTGTGCCTATGTGCACTGTTTTTTAAAATATGTAAGAGATATTTTAAACATTGAGAAAAAAATACTTAATTTAATATTTTCCATTTTTTGTTAAATGTTTAAATGTTCTATCCAAATTATTTGATAGTTTTTTTTTTGCCATGTTTACTAGTTGTGACATATTATAAATGGTAACATTACTATGTGTCAAACAACCTGGCGGGTATCTGAAATTGTTATTTCCATATTCATTTTTAATAATTCAATATAAAATTGTGTTTAAATTCTTCGTATTTGTTAAAAAAATACAAATTTATTCTATTTTAAGTGTTGTTTTAACTAGACTTAATGTTTATGTTATTTTCATAAAATAAGCTGTAAAAATGTCGGATTATCCTGATCCTGATGAAGAGTATGAGCTAATGTATTCGGATGAGTTGGAATTGATGCGAGAAATTGATGATCAAAATGGTAAGTATAAAAATGTAGTTGCCCATGGAATTTATAAGATATTTGTTATTCTTTACTTATCCAGAAACTAGTCAAGTGTAAAATATGAATCTGATTTCTGTATTGAAATGTTAATAATAAACATATTTAATAATTTTTAACAATGATTATTCAGATTCTGCTCCTGTAGTACAAGAGGCAGTAAAATCTAAACGAAGCTTGGATTTTACATCGCATGTTCACAATGAGAAACTAAATAAGGATGAAAAAAATAAAGTTTTGAAAGACGATGAATGTACTACAATGCCTGAGTTACAAATTATGGAAGATGTTTTTTTATCGCAACCCACTGCATCTAGTAAAAGAACTGCAGAGGATTTATTTGGTGATATAGAGGATATTGATTTTGATACAATTGAGTTACCGAGCAAGAGGCAAAAGACAGAAGCAGAAAATGACATGGATTTAATAAACAGAATCTTAGAGAGCAGACGTTTAAAACAAATGCTTATAGAGCCCACTAGTGGAGTTAATATTACCACAAACACAAACTATAATGTGAAGGAAAATGTATCTATTGATATACCAAGGTAAAACATTTAGTATGCTATTGTTACTTGTAAACAGAAATTTAAAATAATGGGTAATTTTTGCTTAAATTTAACGGATATTGAGTCATTGAAAGTAAGTAGAAAAATGTGTTGTTTTGAAGAGCTGAATGTGCTAGTCACATTATAATTAAAAGAATTTACATCAGTATAAAAAAAAATTAACTGGGCCAATGAAGACATTTAATTTATTTATTTTATTTTATTCGTTAAACAAACAGTGTCTCATAACTACAAATAAAATCTTAAATAATAACTAAAATGCCCTTCAGATACTTCGTTTGTGTTTACTATATAAATCTCTGTTATGAGAATAAATTGTACATGTATAAATGTTCTTTTACAGATGGCCTTTCATTCCTTTGACTAATTCTGATGGAGATCGATTCTACATAAGGGTTGTTTCAGAAGATTCTTGGGATAAATCTTTAGAATTCAATAATGAACAACTTTCATTAAGATCTACTTACAGTACTGCTTGGAAAGAGGCACAAAAGATTGTAAGTTGATATTTGTTATTTAAATAAACTTCTTTAGGTACTCATTTTGATGATAATTTTTTTTTAACATTCTGTTTCACTGCAAAAATAGTTGTTTAAATTGATAACAGATTATTTAACATTTCTGTTATGTAATATGTTTAACAATTAGCACAATTGTATTATTTTTAATAATTTGTGTAACTACTATATAGATATTTTAAACACTAATATGAGAATAATACACAAGTTACAAAGTATCAAAGTTGTACTTTTTTTAATGCTTTCATTGAATTAAATAAACATTTTTCAAACTATGTTTTAGTAATATGATTAAGAATTAAAAGTAATTTTATTACTGTTCATGTAGTTCAGGTTAATGGAGATAAAAGGGGCAACATTGTGTTTTATTTGCAATGAAAAAGCCTCTCTTTGTACACAAAAAAAAATGGATTTTATTATAATAACATTAATTCTTTATTACCATATTTTCTCCCATTTCAGCTAGAGCAAAAAGAACAATTATGTATGAAACAATTAGGTCACTCAGAAACGATTTCTATAGTAGATGATCATAATGAAAGCTTATGGGTAGAAAAGTATCGTCCTAAATCCTATGTTGATTTGTTGTCTGAAGAACCTGTTAATAGGTCTCTACTACATTGGCTGCATCTTTGGGATAAGGTAACAGATTATACTACTATGAAGGAAATGTTCACTAATAATATCTTTAGTACCTACGAAATCAAACATTTGCCTATGTGTCTGTGAATTAAAAATTTTGAACTGGCTGAATTAAGTATTTATTTTATGTAATGTATGTTTAATGTAAATATTATAAATGATTACTAGTTTGTATATTTCAGATTGAAAAGTTTTAAAAATTTGTTAGTGTATTGTCTTATTATTTTTGTATTCTTTTAAGGTTGTTTTCAATAAAGATGTGAAGATTAAAGATCCACAACAACGTAATAGTTTCAGCAAGAGGGCTGGCCAATTCCAGTTGACCAATAAATGGAAAGGTAAGAAGGAGGCGGAACCTGAGATGGATGACGACGGCAGACCACATCATAAAGTGGCTTTGTTATGTGGTCCACCAGGAGTTGGGAAGACAACCTTAGCGCATCTGTTGGCAAGATTAGCTGGTAAGTTTAAAAAGTTTTAATTAGCAGTTAAGCAAAGTAATCTTTTTCTTAATTAAGTATGATAGGTATAAAGATTTTCTTTTCTTGATTACGACGTCAGTATAAGCTTCATCAAAGGTAGTAACTAGAAAATAATTAAGGTACTGAAACAAATACAAATACTATGTCTCATAGTGACAAGAATAATGTAATGAGTGTTTATCATGTTATTTATCAACATATAGTCATGGCTGAGTGATCACTAATCATAAGATATATATCTTGCATTGTATTGCTTTGTGAATTAAAAAAAAGTGTGGATTTATGTTGTATTTCTTTTCTGTTTATTATTTAAATTGTTTATATTAGGTTACAGACCTGTGGAGCTGAATGCATCAGATGAACGAAGTGTAGAAGCTTTTAGAACGGCTCTAGTGAGTGCTACATCTATGAGATCAGTGTTAGATGCAGAGAAAAGACCCAACTGTCTCATACTAGGTACTAAACGTTTTTTGTTATTTTACGAAGATATCCAAAATTACTATTAAACATAAATTGCTATTTTTACTATATGCTCCATCAGATAGGCATTTTTTTACTTACCAATGTCAAAGTTTTTTAGGATGAAGCCACAAGAGAAATAACTGAAGGCATTTTTCACGACAGCCAATAAAAACGTAGTGATGGTTATATGACAGAGCACAACCTTTTTTGTCGCCTTTTGACATGAATTTACTGACTACTGTATTTTCATAAGCTATAACACCGTTAAACCGGAATATTTCATTATTTGTTAAATATTGTTTGGCGGCAGATATCCAGCCTACTCTTAGTAATACTGCTTCGTGATTTTTTTATACCACAAATCTTATTTCGTCCCTTGGCACTTCGAAGAAGCGTTGCGGCGGCGCTTTATTAGCTGAGAAAATATTTCTCTATCTTTATAGGTGAAGTTAAGCTAATATTTTAGTTCTTCATTATGGAAAGCGGATAAAATTAAGAGGAACTCGTTTTGAAAACGTGAACCTCTATTTTTTGCCATGCCAACATCGACCTTCGTCGAGTTTTCCATGGATACTTAGACCACTTTATAAATTAAGTTTTTAAATACTCTTACTTAAATCTCGTTTTAGATGAGATTGATGGTGCTCCAATTCAAACTGTGGAGTTACTGGTGAAATGGTGTACGACGTCTCTCGCAGACGGTGGTAAGAAGAAAGCTAAGAATCAGCCCTTGAGACGTCCAGTCATTGCTATATGTAATGATTTATATGCGACCTCATTGAGACCTTTGAGGTAAATCCTGTAAAAAAAAATAATGTATTGTATAGTTTACTGTTCTGAAAATGGGTTTGGAATAGTGTAAAAGTTAATTGACAATGATAATAATATATTATGTTGTTTGACGTTTCAGGCCAGTAGCACTTATAGTTACTGTAGGAAGTGTCGGCGTACAACGTCTGGCATCGCGGTTGGTGGCGGTTGCCAGTTTGGAGAGACTGAGGGTAGAGACTCGTGTTCTGAACGCATTGGCTGCTCGTGCTATGGGGGATATACGTACAGCGCTACATGTGTTAAGCTTCTTGAGAGCTAAAGCTCAGGTTGGTACCCAAAGTTAAATAAAGCATTTCACCAAGGGTGTGTCTATGTCGGAGATTTTTAAGTAGGTAACGCCTACGTATACTGTAAAACAGTAGTGTGCAATTATTACTAATTTCAAATTGAATTATTAGTGTAACGAGGCATTTTGTTTCTTGTATTTTTTTTTCGGCTGAATTAATGTTCCCAATTGCTGGGACTCGGGGCCTTCTCTCATAATGAGAGAGTTTAGGACATAATCCACCATGCTGGCCAAGTGCGGGTTGGCGGATAAAGCCAATGATATTTAATTTCTTAAAGCGCACATACTCTGAATAGTCATCGACGCGCCGGATTCAAACCCGCGACCTCCGAACAGAGGCCGAGGTCCCAAACCAATAGGTCATCAAGGCTATTCTTGATATGACGACCGCAAAAATGTACGGTGTCCATCATCCTAACTACTGCCACGTGGTTAGGGGTTAGTACCATTTAATATCAGATATATTTTTGCATATTGACACTAATGAATATAGAATATACTACAATTCTGATTTATTTAGTACATACGTACTGTAGTAAATATTATAACATATAATATAGTATAGTTATAAAAAAACTGTTTGATATATTTTATTTAATCAGTGGTCATTCATTATTATTGGTTAACTATATAATTTTAGCTGACAATGAAGGACATTGAGAATGTTGCGATCGGCACAAAAGATACCAGCAAGAGCTTGATGCAAACACTGCAAGCTTTATTTACCCTGCAAGATGGACAGTCGGCGGACATATTGAATATCATTCACGCTGCAGGTGATTACGACAGGTGAGTTAATATATATTAGAATATTACTGTGGTGGTAATATTTGAAACCGTTGGGCGAGTTACTCATATTGTAAATCTCCCATCATGTTCTGCATTGCTGTGTATTGACAGGAAAAGAGGATAGACAGGTATCACCTATTCGTCTCTTAACATCATGTGAACTTGTTCATAGATACCTCCTTATACTTCATAGCTATAAGTTACTGTGTAAACATCTTTATAATAATTTCATTATTCATATTTATGTTATTATTTATATATTCATTAACATTTAGGAAAGATTCTTTGAAAAACAAAAATGCGTAGTTTTTACATACACAAAAAAAAAACAGTCAGTGGTATAGACTGATGTGTGATGCTATCCATAACAAAGTGTGAAAATATTATGCTCGCATTCACGTGACTAATTATGTTAAATGTCGTTTCTCCAGTAATTTCATTAGCTGTTGTAGCTACCTTTCAAATCAGGAATAGGTGCGCTGCGGCGCATGTTTGTGCTTAAATTTTAAATTTTCATACTTTTTTCTATTTATTTTCTTTAAAAATACAGTGACTATTAAAAATTTTAATTTGAAATAATTCTTCAGGTTAGTGGAAGGAATCTTCGAGAATTATCCAACTGCCCGCGTCGACTCCCGTATGCATATCGCCTGCGAGACCACCAGCTGGCTGGGCTTCTATGACACCGTGAATTCGTGGACGATGCGTACCCAGAACTATTCGCTGTATGGAGCGTTGCCGTTGTGCATCGCACGGTGTCACAGGCTGCTAGCCACTCGAACTCAGCATAAACTAAAGTTTCCCATGCAAGGACAGGAAGTACGAAATCCTTTAAATTGGAAAATACAATTCCTCGTACTGACTTGATAGATTATTGATATGTGAATTACAAATGTCTACAGATGTTTCGTAGGAAGACGGAGTTGGACAGTATAGTGCAGTCGGTGTGGCGCGGAAGTGGACCCTCGTTTATCGTCAGCAGAAACGTGTTGCGATTGGACATCTTACCGCTGTTGCCTTATCTACTGTCACCTACATTGCGCTCTGCGAATATACAAGTAAGCAGTGTTTTATTATAACAGAAAAAATAGAAATAGTGTATTCTTTAATATTCGAGAACTTGTTCGAAAGTTTCTAAGCACACGCACAACTTTTTTTGTAAAAAGAAGGCAGAAGAGTTCGTCGTCGACAGGTGGGATAATAATACTACATAAAGGAATATATTTCAGCTATGTACCGAGGCAGAACGGAAAAGCGTCCGCGCATGCGCAGGCGCAATGTGCGACTATGGGTTGCGGTATGCGCAGCAGCGCGCGCCGGACGGGCTTTATGCGTTCATGCTCGAACCCGACGTATACAAGCTCGCCTTTTTTGGTAATTTTTATTTGATTTATTCCATTAACACCTTAAAAAACCTCCCCAAAGAAATACAAATTAAGACACTCAAACGTACTACATATAGTTAGGTCACTATTATTTGCTGCACATGGAGATTCAACTCAGTGGATATCGACCCTGATCAAATCGACCGTTTGAAGTTATAAACTAATGTTTCGACTTCCGACGATAATTACGTTAAGCCTAGACATTTCAACACACACCTACTGCTATTGCTTGATGCTATTATAACTCAATAAAATAGCCTAAACAATTTAGAACAATCAATGTTTCATTATCATAAATTGTATGAAGCCTACATATGGTTCAAGAGAAAGCATATTTTTATGAGTATACTAATTATGATTTAAACATTTCTAAAAGTTATGTTAACTTTTTTCAGGTAACGAGGAGCGGTTACGACCGCATCCTGCAGTGCGGCAGGCAATAGCGAGGGAGCAGCAGCTAGAGATGATCAGACGAAGTGAAGAAACGGTATAACGATTTCTTGTTATTGAAATAGGTATAATTTCAGGGAAAGACACCACTAAAACAATCACTGATAAGTCAAATTAGAAACGGTTATCTTTATATTCATTCATTATCAATGTATAAGAACATCTGGTTATGACAGTTTCTGATTATATGTCTTATTATACATTTAAATCTATATCGTAAGCGCTTCACCCTCTACGGAGCTTTCAAAGAAAAACCAAAACCAGACTATAATATCAAAGTTACATAAATTGGAAATGATTTCTGTTAAGAGACCTATCAAAATTATATGATATTTTAAAAATGAAAACTTCTTCAATTTACATAAAACTAAACAAAGAGAAATAGTGAGAGAGATGTAGAACTAATTATTAAAAAAGCTTGTACTACTACTAATATCAGGCATGTAATGCAGGTCACAAGAGTAGACCCAAAGAAAAGGAACGAAGTTAATAATAGAATAACTAAAGAAAAGACAGAAGGAACAATCAACGGGGGGAGTGGAGAAAGTAGGCTGCCAAATCATTTGCAAAGATTGAAGCCTAAAGATGTTGAAAAAATAACACCACAGGTAAGTGTTACAACAATTTGTTTCTTAGATCAGTGTCTCGCTTTAATGACAGAGAAAGAGTTTACTAAGGTATTTTTTGTGGGTGAGATTCCCACATACACCTGACTTCTCAATTTAGCTATTTATTAATTTTTATCTATATTATATCTTAATTTCTCGTGGTGATGATTCAAAATGAGGCCTTAAATGGTCAAGCGTGGACCAGTATTTTTGTTATATAGTCAACCAAATATTTAACTGCGGAATTGAAACATCAACCTTCGGGTTACTAGATAATCATTGAACTATTGGGCCACGAAAGTAGTTAACTTGCTACATAAGTATGAACAGTCTAAAGTCGGAAAAAGTTAGGAATGAATGCGCTATTCAAATAGCTAAGATAAGGTAAATAGAGTTGGTCGCGCGACAATGAGGGGTAACAGGGTTGCGCTCGCTGAATAGCCGGCGCCCAGATTGCAGTTTACTCGCCTGATGGAATATATTAACGCTGCTCGCCGAACCAGTCTAGCAGGGCTGCCAGGGGAGAATAGTAATTACCAGTTTCCTGACAATCTATTTTATCGAGGCCCCTAATCTTTAAGCATTAATGTACTATAATTTTTAGGGCTTTTTTCGAAGAAAAGACCTCTATTGTGGCCACTCGTCCGTCCGTGTTTGACATGTATCTCATGATTTTTACATTTATTGTGACATCATTTAAATAGCAGAGAATTAAAATTAATAATTAATAGATATATAAAATTCTAAAAATCCCCATTGCCTTGCCTTGCCTGCTTAGCAATGCTTGTTAAATTGTTGTATTCGGTATAGTGTTTAAAATAAATAGTATACACATACAACAATGATAAAAAACATCATTAAACATAACACCACATAATAACGTTGATATGTACTTAAAAATTAATATGAATATATAAGGGATATATTTAGATATACGTGAAACCTAGTCGACGGAGACGTGTTAACCTAAGTTCCGCTGAAAATCTGTGTTGTTGCATTTTTGTATAGTACATTGTAAATCGGCGTCAACTGTATGCCGTAACTGTACACTACTGCGTAGTCCACTTCTTCTATTTTTAACGTGATCGTTTCGCTTTAATTACAATAAAAAACTCGTTGACATGAAAAATAGCACCTATACATTTTATATTAATATCTTGAATGCTTGGTAAATTAGTCTCTTGATTTTTATCATGTTCAGGGATAAAACAACCCTAATGATGCAATACGCGGAACGCTTCTATTGGACACCGCTGGTTCCTTACACTGAATCGTATGTTTAAACAGTTTCACACGGCAGCTTCAGACGTTTCACCATTTTATTTACGAGAAAGCTAACACAGACATATAGTGCTATTTAATGTTTAAAAGGCTGAATCATTATTTTTGTACTCGTATCAATAAGATCGAAATTGCTCTTAGATCGAGTTGACGTGTTAAACTTGCTTTAAAATTTACTTTTTGTTAAATATAGCATATATTGAAGACAAAACTGTGGGCGTAACATATTTTGTCATTAGACTAGATTATAAGAAGTCCATAATCTCTTTAACAATTTATTTCAAGACGATTTGAGTACTACATAGCCTCTTTTCATCGTCCTGCCCATTTCCCAATCTATTTGTGGTCGAAGCAGTATGTCAGTCTTCTCTATGCATTCCTGTCAGATACTAACTCATCATTCACTCCTTTAATTTTTTTTGTTTCTTTGGTCTTCCTTTTCCTCTCCAACCAAACACATTCATACCTAAAACTTTCTTAAATAAATCCGTTCCCTCTCTTCGCTAAACATGTCCGTACCAGGACATTCGATTTCCTTTCATCTTCTCTACCACAGGTGCCACTTTCAAACTTCCTCTTATGTACTCATTTCTTATATTATCCATTCCTATATTATATACATAGCCACTACGATGATAATATTATTATGGTGTTCCTACAGCTTTCTGCTGTCCGATTTGTATGATTGCATATCGGTTTAAAACTATTTAAGCAGAAAAATTCCATGTGTATATTAATAACCGCTAACATTAAGGTTTGTCTCAACTTAATATAATGTGACATTAATTTACTTTGTGCGAGCTCCTCAGGCAGCAGTTGTCGCATGACGGCATACTCAAGGCAGCACTCGTCAAAACTTGCTAATTAAAACTGTGTTTGCTGAATCCGCATCGCGTATTGTGCGAATATGAAAGAGTTGCGAGGCGTCCCCCAAAGATTATGCCGCTACGGACTTTAGGTAGAAAAAGGTTGTATAATTACAATTTTTTTTCCATTACTTGATTGTCGGAACACACAAAGGAAGAGAAGATTAATTGAGCGTTATAGAAGCTGAAATGCTAGATTACTATCTAAATATAACTGCGTTAAGTGTTGTGTGTTCGTAAGTCTACATTGTCGCTACAACGAGACCCTGTTCAAGAGGATACGAAAGGAGTGGCTAATAGATGCGTTTATTAATAAAGATATAAAGTGTGTGATAGACTGTATTTATGTGTGTTTATTAGGTCCATTGTACTGTGACATTATAGTGGTTTATTTATATATAGACAATATTATAATTTAAGAGAGCGTATGCCAACTAAGTGACAAGCAAACAATGTGTATATGATAATTTTTTTTGGGAAAATAATAAATTGATTAATAATAATAGTCTTCTACCACTAAACAACTTATGTCATATAGCGACAAGCACAATATGGTGCTGTGTATCTATGTGTCACACTCCAAATTATTCTCATAGTAAAGAAACTTATATTAAATCTAGTAAATCTATAGTTTCATATTATCTAACTAGTCTAATAGGTCATCAGACAAATATCTCGTTCAGCGCAATAAAAAAATAAGTTACTTCCAAAGAAGTAATTAGTATTTATCATAATATATATAAATTACGTGTCAACGTGTTTGTCCGCGATGGACTCCTAAACGACTTAACCGATTTTAATCAAATTTGCACACCGCGTGCGTTTTGATACAACTGGAGAGATAGGATATCTTAAATTATTATAGAGAATAATTTATTAACCTAAGTAAAGTATACTTTCATTATCTACAACGCTTTCAATTAAAAGTACATCACACATTTGTAAAAAGTGATTTTTTACTGTACTAAAAAATGTTCTAGAAATTAGTCTGCCGAGTCAGCTAGTATTATATACATAAAGAAATCGATTTTTTTTTTTAATTTAGATTCTGGCATTTTTTTTATTCGTTATTGATATAAAAAAAATTGTCAAAGATAAAAGAAGGGAAAAAATAATGACTGATGTCTAATATACTTTAAAATGTTGTTTCTTTATTTATAAGCAACTCAAAATAGGTTCATGTCATTTAAGCGATTAGTCTTATATATATAAATAGTTATTTAGTTTCTAGAACATCATAGCATATAATAGCCACGGGAATGTATTTTTTTTTGGAAGGGGTGTCGTATCTTCGTCTGTTTGAGCTGGGTGAGGTCGCGTCGCGAGCTCATGTAATCACGGCAATCTAGCGTGTAGTGTTCGCACAAAAAGAAATAATTAACCCGTCGCTCGGCACTCGGCACCCGGCTGCACACTACAGCAGACGTTAACTACGCGAACGAGAGACGTCACACGACACTTTATTTATACATATAAACACACGCTCATGATATAATACACACATGCGTGGTATCTCTTACCACGTATGAGTGCAGATAATACTTATTTAAAAAACTGTTGCAAGAACTGTCAGTATTGTATGGATCAGAGTGTTGGGCAAGTAAGAAAGATGAGAAGCGATTGCATGCAGCTGATATGAGAATGTTAAGGTGGATGTGTGGAGTCACAAGAATGGATAAGATTAGGAACGAGTACATAAGAGGAAGTTTGAAAGTTGTACCTGTGGTAGAAAAGATGAAAGGAAGTCGTTTGTCCTGGTACGGACATGTTTTGCGAAGAGAGGAAACGGTTTGAGAGGAAGAGGAAGACTAAAGAAACGATGGATAGATTGTGTGAGAGATGTTATGCAGTGTAAGGTGAATGATGAATTACTTCTCAATATATTTCCATTCATATCTTATAGAAATCCTATTTCACAAATTTAGGCTTATCTTAGAATGCGTTTGTGCGCGACGTCACTGACAGTAGCCTGCGATGGTATGGTCACGTTAAAAGGAGGTCCCCTGTCTATGTGGACAATCTGGCACTGCAGTTTTGCCTCCCGATCGAAGATTAAGAGGCAAACCCAAGACACGGTGGAAAGATGTGATCTAAGAGACATGTGTGAGTGCCAAGTTACAGTTCATGATGTCAGGAACTGAGAAAAGTGGGGGAAAAGTATAAAGAAAGCCGTCTCTGCCATATGGGATAACAGCCAGGAAGAAAGAGAGAAAGAGAGTCTTATGTTGGAATGTAAAATGAAAACTACCCTACAGTTGATACTTTTTAACCACTTCACTTTCTTATTTTACTCACATTCCAAGTTGACAGGTGTGCAATGCCTGTAGGTTTTAATCTCTACATATTATATGTTGTGTTGAAGTTATTTTTTTTTAAATGTACGTCGCAATCATATTTGAAAGTCATAAAACAATGACTGTCACAACACAGCATCTCAAAATGTTAATTCCCTCTCGAAGCTCATGATTTTTTGTCAATGCCATCACCCGCCCCCGCCCCCGGTAAACACAATAACTAATCAGAATAAAAGGGTTGCGGCCGCCTCCTTTAAAAAGTCTATAAAAATTTCATTGGGGGTGGCTCGTAAGCGGGGACGTACACTGAGCAATTTATATTTATCCAAATTATTATTTTCATTATACGCAAGAAAGCGGCAATTAATGAAATATCCAGTTTTCATAATTTTAAGATAAGTTTTCTTCTGTTCTAGATTCTCTTTATTTCTGAAAAACTAATTACCGAGTCA
This sequence comes from Parides photinus, assembly GCA_018247975.1. NCBI lineage: Eukaryota > Metazoa > Arthropoda > Insecta > Lepidoptera > Papilionidae > Parides > Parides photinus. The sequence goes on from DWHU01000006.1 coordinate 51,233, forward strand.
ATCATGTATTGAAATTTAATATTTTTTTTCTACCAATCTTTTTTTTTTTAATAATATTCGGCAGATTAAATTTTTTTAACGTTATAATGAATTTTAGAGTTTAAGAACATGAACTATGATTTTGTAATATTTAGTCGATATTTATCTGGTCGTCACCTCTTTCGGATGCTCGATTACCAAAGATTTTGCCTTCGAAAACTAGCTTTGTTAAATGAAGAAATCTCTTCTATAGAAAGTAAAAACACACCACTTTCTTCTGGTGTTCTATGTACTTCTGCTGATTGTCACTAATCGTTAATTACAGTCAGCTATCTGCAGTACTCTTGCAATTGAGTCGAAGAATTTCCATGGGACCTTAAACAACTCAAACACTTGCAACCGTCTACAGTACTCTTCAAAATCCATTTATTAATTTAAGAAGACCACAGATGGTTTTTCAAAAAGATTTTTCTTCAAATATAGGCTTTTTGGGTTTTGTTGTTTACTGTGCGTCGGGCTTTCTACAATTTTCTTACAAGTTTTTCTTTCCCGCTAATGGTGCACTGGGGGAGGGTACCGGTCGTCAATTCCCGCCGTAATCTTCTGTCCCGAGTAGAATGCTGTCCATTTAACTTGTTTCATGATTCGGCTTATTAAAATTTTAAAAGGGTTATTACAGAAAGCAGGTTAATTTTAAAAAAAAAACTTTGCTCTTGTTAATCGATAACAAAAGCCAATTTGTTTTTACTCTGGGAATCGTTCCAATAGTTATGGTTTGAATTAAATATAGATGGAGCACACAGATGCCAAATGCATTGAAATATTTACAGTAACACGTTATAATTAATTAAAATTATTAATGGTTTACTTTATTAAAAGATGTGTACAACATTCGTAATAATTTTTCATGATATGCAGTCTGTGATTTGTGTGATGAATCTACAAGAAATAATAGAAGTAAAATTCATTATGGCTGTATGTAAATAGATAGTATTGTAAACAGTACACTTAATGTTCTCACTGCAGGGACTTGGGGCCTTCTCTCATACTGAGAGACTTGTGGCTTTAGTCCACTACGATAGTAAAGTTCGGGTTGGCAGATGTCACATATACACAAAAGCTGTCCCTTGGAATATGTCGGGTTCCTCGCGATGTTTTCCTTCACCAGAAGCTCAAGCTCAGTAATGGGGTTCGAATCCGCGACTCGAGACATATAGCGCATTCGATCGCCTTACAAATAGAGCCATCACGGTTTCTTCAGACTTCACATAAGAATTATATTTTTATTAAAATTTGTGTGGCTGACACTTATGTATGGTAGTGAATGTTGAGTTTGGCAGAAGAAGCATGAAAGCAAAATTAATGCCGTGGAAATGAGAAGTCTGAGAAGTATAGCTGGAGTGACATTGATGGACCGAATGAGGAACAGTGTGATAAGGGAACGATGTGGTGTAATAG
>DWHU01000007.1:0-51689 GCA_018247975.1 Parides photinus
TGATATTTAATTTCTTAAAGCGCACATAACTCAGAAAAGTCATCGGTGCGCGCCGGATTCGATCCTGCGACCTCCGAGTCGGAGGCCTAGGTCCCAAACCACTCGGCTATCACGGCTTCATGATTATCTTAAATATAAATTACCTATCACAGTGTGTGTGTTCGCGATGGACTTCTGAACTACTAACCCGATTTTAATCAAATTTTACACACCATGTGCAGTTCGTTCCGATCCGATAGGATAATTTATATCTCGATTTATAATTGCGATATAATTTTTGTTTGATATCTGATAGTCACAATTATTAATTAGTTTTCTTAACGATTCTAACAAGATGAGAGTATTCAATAGATGGCGCTGTGTTAAATGTATGGCCGTTTAATATTAGCTACAATTGAAAATATAACCATCACGTGTTCCTGGAACTAAAGTATAAGTTAAATTTATATTGTAGTAGACGCAATACTGTAAAATTTAATGTTCTTACTTTTTAAATTTTTGGTGTTTGCATAGCCGGCCATGTTTTACTCAGACCGACGTGTAAATTAAATTAAAATTATAGAGGTTACTATGTATTTTAATGTTTATGTGAAAAAGTATGGTGGCGCCCACGACTGATAATATTCTTCTAACTTTCTCCGTAAATAGTTCACTACATTGTAATATAACAAAAAATTTTGCACAGCAACGCGTGGCCGAGTCTGCTTGTTATAATCATAAAAAGTATAATAAATGAATTTTATTGGTGGTAGGTCTCTGTTGCCAGAGGCCATCTAAGCTAATATTTTTGCCTCCAAACAGTAGTGTGCAAATATTGCCGTGTTTCGGTTTGAAAGCAGTTGTAGCTAGTAAAATTAGGCAGACGTATCACTTACCATCAGTTGAATGTCACGCTCGTCCCGTCGCTTAGTTGAATAAAAAAAATAAAACTGCGATCTTCATTATTGAAACCATTAATAGATAGATCGTTTAAAAATTACTTACAGATTGAGTACTATTACTTATCCCGACAGGCACCATAGCGACCAAGTTAACGCTTAGATTAACTCGCATCATGTAATTCACACAGGTGCTCGTAAATATCATAATTGCTATAATCCACCTACAAGCCATCTTTTTTTAAACTAATCTAACACACTTCAATACATAAATTTTTGCCTGTTAACGTCCAACATTGGATAAATAAAGAAGAACACTGGAGCACTGATAAGCGAGGATTATTGAAATTAAATCATTTCAATAAGTCAAGAAAAAACGATACAATCAATTGCCTTTAGATTACTTCACAATGTAATCTCTTATCTTATCTGCAATAAGATGAAAGTAACCTTCAGAAGAATATTATCAATAATTTATATCATATTTTTAAAATGTAGGTTTTCTTTATTAGAATAATTGGCGTATTTTATACACGATTAGAAAAAAATATAACGAGGAACCGATTTGTTTCTAATATTTTAAATTATAACTTTCGGATAAATAAAATTTTGATTAACCTTTGTTTGTCCAACCTTACTTCAAAGGCTTTATGATCGAATGGAAAAGTCAGCAAATGGAAATAAGTGTCGCTTTGTTTGTGAATATGTTATTTTAATTTTTTTGCATTACTTAAACTTTCACTGCACCATATAAAATAAAAATAAAAAACTTTAAAAATAAAAACAAGTATGTTCATAAGTCAAAATGCTTATTTAATTTCACTCAAACATTGATTTCATCACAGTCATAAATATTGGATAATTAACATTATATTTTTTTACTAAAATTAAGCTTAATAGACCTAAAAAACTAGTTTTTGCATTAAAAACGTTTAGGTTATTTAATCACATGTTCATTTTGTACGTTATTATTTAAGATAAATTAAATTTTTTTTAAGTACTATTAACAAATTTCTAATAAATATAAAATGAAAATCTCAAATTACCTTCAAAATAATTTCTTCCGTTTATAAGCAAGAGTTGGGCACTTTTATACATTTACTACATAAGTGAGTAAAATAATTACATTAAATTTATATCCTAAGTGAATGTAATAATAAAAGAGAAAATGTGTAGATTTTATTATTGAACAGCAATTATTCCTGCACTGACCTCGCAGTGAAGGCTTTTGTCCGAATCATGCGTGTATGAAATATTGCAAGAACCATTCAGAGTCCTAACAAAAAATAGCGGTTATTATCCTAGACGAAAAAAATATAATTTTCTTTTTCTTCGGTTATACACAGTCTCTATGTTTTTACAGGAATCGTGACTGTGGTATCCGTGGAGTTAGTGCTTGGCCTCTTGTCTTGTTCTTCGTCCTCGACGGGTGCCACATAGTTCCAGGACTGCGTCTCCCCAGTTCCGAAGAGTATGAAATAAATCGCTGAAGCGAAGTAAACTGATGCGCCCGTTATGAATACTGGCCGCCATTCCGCGAATCCGTTCTGTAAACAGATTGATTCTGTAAGATTTCGGTTTCTACTAATTTTTCCAAATGACGAAACAATAACAGTTATAAACTACATAATAAACATTTGTTTATATAAAATCTAGAATTAAGCTTGGTGTTTTTTATACGTCAACAAGAAATATATACTATTTACTAGCAGATCCTACCACGCGGTGCTGTGCTAAAGTTTTTATTACCACTATGCTTTTTTACATAAATGCCATTTGTAAAAATATATAGCGGTAGTATTATCTTCACTATTATTTGATTTTAATTTACACTTCAGTCTGAGTAAACCATGTCCGGCTATGCAATCACCAAAAATTAAAAAAGTAATAACAGTAAATTTCATTCTATTATGATTACTACAATATAAATTTAACTTATACTTTAGCCTCGGCAACGCGTGGTGGTTATGATATTAAATTGTAGCTAACATTTAACACAGCGCCATTGAGTATTCTTGTCTTGTTGGAATCGTTTGGAACTAATCGATAATTGTGACTGCCTGCCAGGCATTAAACAAATAATTTGCTATAAAATAATATTGCAACTATAAATTAATATATAAGTTATCCTATCTTTTAAGTTGGATCAAACAGCACGTGGTGTGCAAATTTGATTAAAATCGGTTAAGTAGTTTAGGAGTCCATCGCGGACAAACACTGTGCCACGTATATTCGTCGTAGATTATCTAAGTATTTTTTTTTTCATATTACTTACCCCAGTTTTAGTAAAGTGTGCGGTCACTAAAGGAGTTACAAATCCAGCTATGTTTCCAATGCCGTTAGCGATGCCGTACAATGTACCAGCAAAATTCGGCGCAAGGTCCTGGTGATTAACAAGGTTGGTGAGAGTGGCGGCGCCATTGGAACCCATGGAGAAAGTGATCAGCGCCACTGAGAGGATTGGAGCGCAGCCAGTGTAGCCCAGACCAATCAGAAGCAGACCGGGCACGATGTGTGAGAACAGGCAGAAGAATTTCCTCATGAAAGTTGTTGAAACGACGTTTTGTTTCACGATTCTGTAAAATATATTTTTTATACAATAAACGCACTGATAAAATACCATTCTTTTGTAAAAAAAATTGTTAGCATTAACCTTATCTAGATACCTATCAGTGCAAACACTACGGGAGCGGACACTTAAAAATAATCCTAATTAAAAATTACATAAATTTTCGATAATTTTCGCACAAGAACCTTTGCTTTTCTTCTTCTTCCCGAAGACAGGAATTATAGAGAATATTGCGGGGTAACTAAAGATGGGGCATATTACAATCAATAAGTCGGTTACGGCTCTATGCTTTTAGCTAACTCTCCTTTCCAGACCAGGCCATAAATCTTTTAAAAAAATCTTAATCAAAAATGTTTTTTATTTATTCGGCGAAGCAACGAGACGAGCGAGACATTTACCTATGTTAAGTAATCCGTCTGCCTATAGCAATTTGGCTCTGGTTTGAATTATATACAGCACTATCGTACGAGTATGCTCATTAAGATGTTGTCTCTTTACTCCATTAATATCACTAGCAACAGCGACGTTCAAATTGGAACAACGTTAGGCTTGCAAACTACTGTTTGGCGGCATAAAGCTATATATGATCAGCAGAAGATACTGTTTCGTACCTGTCACCAATTGCACCGAAGATCAATGAGAATATCATTCTAGCTAAATATGGCAAGGATGAGAGAGTGCCCGTAGACGTCAAGTTAAAACCTAACGCGCTGGACACAAACTTTGGCGCGGCAGTCATCACGAAGTACAGGCCCCAGTTGTTCCCGAAATGAAGGATCACCATCGCCAAAAATGGTAAAGATGTCAATATTTTCCAAAACGGTGGAACGATCTGTGAACAGGGTAATTAAAGTTAATTAGATACTATTTAAAATTAAATCGAAACAACGTGTAACCTAAAACCTGAATCAATGATAATAAAAAGAGCGTGTTACATTTACATACCCATACCGTTTTTGTTATAATATTCGATGTAATTAATTATTTATAATTATGTTTCAATAACTCCTACTACTTCATGTTCGAGTAAATTTACAGACATTATTCTAACAAGTCATCATAACTAACATAATCTGCTTTTTATTAATCAATCATTGAGAAATACAGTATAATAATTTAAATCAACATAATATTTCTCACAATACAACTTATCTTTAATGCATTACTAAGCAATAAATGATTAACTGATGGATTATATTTAATTCTAAGTATTTTAATGCCGATTATTCATGTTTATATTTATGTAATTTTCTATGCGCCTATCAGTGTTCTTTATTAACACATTTGTGCATTGTTAACTTAGTTATTCTTCTCTTACATATATATATATATATGCCTTAATTAAAACAACACACGCTAACCTTAGTATCTTTTGTGCTCTGGTTAACTCTGTCGCCAATCGCATCTAAAATGTACTTCTTTTCACTTTCAGTGATACGCGGATGCTTCATTGGAGAATCGTGGACTAATATCCACCAGAACGCACACCAGACTATAGAAATGACACCTAAAACACACATTCGTTTAAAACATACATATTCGTATAAAATTTCTCCATATAAAACAAGGTGTTCACAAATTTATTAAAACGGACAGATGCGTGAATGAAACAATTTAGAAATCCGTTGCATACGGACGTTTGGAATTTAAATACGAAAGAAAGTCAATTTGCAGCATTAGTGTACCTAATTGAGTATCCTGTGCATTTTACACTTGAAGTGATGCTATGAGAGTGTGAATATAAATTTAAGAAAGTAAATTGGATATTTAGTAATTTTTCTATGTAAAGGAATCAGCTTACATTTGAAGTTTAACTTACCAGGTACATAGAAAGCGTAGTCCCAACCGAAATTTTCTATCAATGGTCCAGTAAGTGACCAAGTGACGACGGTTCCTATCGAACCGCCCAGTAATCCGCTGATGAATTTACCTTTCTCAGCCGGAGGTGCCCAATGTGCAACTAACGCGTGTAGCGCGGGAAAGAGGAAACCCTGAAAATATAATAACACCCTGTATAGTTCACTCTAGATCTTTAATTTATACAACGAATGGAAACCTAAACGAGGAAGCGAATAGAAGATCTATTTCGCGAAATGTGTTTACGAATTACCAACAATAAATCAAGCAGATAAAGTATACAACTGCGCAAAAGTAAAATATAGAAGATAAACAGTTTCAAATATAGTGCGAAACCATGAACAATGGCCATTAAACCATAATTATTATATAACTATAATATAGAGTAACACATAACTGTCGCAAGTTCTGTTTATTTAAATTAGCATTCGAATAAGCGTTAATTTTAAAGGTTTTATTGCAAAAGCCATATTGTTTTGTTATCAAGCGTAGTAAATGCTCTAGTTGTTAGTAACCGCATACTGCGGCATTGTATATACTCCATATGTTTCACCAAACAATGTTGCAGGTTACTTTTACATATAGTAAAACCTAAACGGTGAAAACTATGTAGGTATCTAGAATGTTAAACTTAAAGAAAGTCGTCGCAATTTTTATGCCGGGGTAATACAACGTATATGTACTTGCTACTCTTGTGGACTAAATGTGAGAAAGTTATATTACAATGAAAAATTAAGGATCTCTAATAAACATAAGTCGTTATTATAATTTTAAGTTATAATTATAGTTTTGAAATGTCGTACTCCTACAAATATTGGAATTGAAGATAGAATAAGAACTGATGATAAAATAAGAAATTACCTTTAAGTGATATAGAAAAAGTGTTTTAATAAAGGAAATACTTACTGATGCCAAACCAATGATCAAACGCGCCGCGACCAGCACCACATAATGTATCCTAGCTGCTTGGGGTGATAATGTTGTGAGTACAGCGCTGATAAGCATTGTAATAAACACCACCTTCCTTGGACCCCATAATTCAGCCGCGGTACCCCCAAATAAACTCGTGAGGGCGTACCCCCAGAAATATCCTGACAACACAAACGCCTGTTCGTTTGCCGTCCAATTAAACGTAACTACACCTTCAGGCTGAAAAAAAGTATTCGGTTTAAAATATTCGTATAGTGTCTTGCCTGTGTTAAAAGATATTTATATCTCCATTAATACATAAATAAATTGAAACAAGTAGTTAATGACATACATATATCATCAACTTCTTGTTTCAGGTTGTTTATGTATTATTGAGAAACAATGTCATTGTTTTGTATCAACACTGAATTTAATCTTTTCCCTGAATAACACGATTTCTGTCTTGAGGGAAAATAATTTGTATCAAAATCTGAAATCCACGTCAAGTACTTATTATACAACAAAATGGTACAGATATTATTTTAAAATTTTATTTGAAGTGATTATTTCTTATTTCCTACGTATTGAGTTTTAATTTTGAATATGGTAACATAACCAAATTATCAAAAGTAAAAGGAATAACAGAAGTTATTGTTAGTATTTTTTATAATTATCAAACCACGCAACGTAATGTTATTATTTGCTATCATTTTCATCTTCTGCCACTTGCTATATACAATGGATAACAGGTGGCATTATTTACAAAGTGTATCTTATCTCGCTGTACACACTGCCAGAAGCTGATTATTATTGACACTTTATGACATTTAAAATGCTAAGAGCGCCTGACCATACTTGAAATCATGTTTGATAATTTTGGTCACATGTACCATTTGTCAGATGTCGAAAGATAATATAGTCAACGTATTAACCTCGTGATAAAAAAGAACTTCATCAAAAATTTGGTCATATTTATATACAGTTGAATAAACTTTCGCTTTGTTAATTTCCATAATTGATGTTATGAATTTTCTATTACAGCCACAAACCGTTTCAATATAAAGTATGTCACAACCTGTGTAACCAAGTATACATGGGTTATTGCGAATATTTAAGCCACCATTGTCGTAGCGCTATAAATATTCAGGTCGCAATGTGTTTTGAAATAATGAGATTGTAGATAGTTGCCGCTATAGGTGTACAAAAGTAAGCTAGGACAGGTAAAACTTATTACAAATATTTGAAGAAAAATCTCACCATTATATATATTGTAATCAAATTTGACACTAAAATTAAACGAATAATCAAAAAACACATTGTTTAGACAAAAATACATTACCTTCGACTCAGAAACCTAAGGACGTCGTAAAGGCAACTTATGGGAGAAAAGAGAATTAATGATTATAAAAAGTAATAAATGAAAAGGCATCAGATTTTCTTGTGCACTTTATGAGAATACTGAGCTCATAACTAGGCACTAAGTATTGCAAATATGGCGATTACTTCAGAAAACGACATTAGATAAATAAAAGAATATAAAATTAATATAGGCGATAAAGTGCGAGAACGACATGCACATAAATGATTTGATTATATTAGTTTAGCATTGTACTTAATATACACAAGATATAATTACCTGGCGTAACTGCCGCTTTGTAACGACTGTTGTAGTAGCGTTATACAATAAACTGTCGTTATTAGCAATGGCCTCGCACTCGCTTTTCACCCTGCGAACAACAACAGAAAAAGATTATTAATATTCCGCTATTAATGTTACATAACATATTGAGAATATTTGTTGCAACCAAGGATTTTCTTTAACTAAGATATTTGATTCACATTTCTGGACTAAAATGTTTGGATACAATATGATGTTCGCTATTGTGACACCGGTGACAGATTTATCTGTAACAATAATCGTTTTATTTAATCATTAATTATTTACACTTTTTAGTTGTGCTCGTGTCTGTGAAGTAAAATAAATATATTAACAGAAAGATTATTACGAATTTAGACAACTAAAAGGATATTTGTATGTTTGAAACATTAACTGAAACGTTTTTGGAAACATCATTTAATTACGCATTTTAATAGCTTTAAGGAAAGAAATCTGCACATCGGAAACCTCTGTTTAAGAAGTGAATGCAGTGGACCGGACGAGCATATTGCTTTACTCAGGTCTACTTACAATCGTTTCAAATTTCCTTGTACACCAGCATGCAAAACGATACCTACTTTGAGAAACAATATCATTGTTGTGTAACCACACTGAATTTTAATTTTTTCCTTGAATACCAAGATTTCAGCTTTGAGGGAAAATAATTTGTATCAAAATCTAAAATCCGCGTCAAGTACTGTACGAATGTTATACAAAAAATACTGCAATCTTATTATAAAATTTTGTTTGAACTGATTTATTCTTATTTCCTTCTTTTTGAATTGTTTGAGGTTACCATTTTTGGAATGCAATATAAAGCGAATACGCTTAATCAAGGTTGATCGCAAATAACGGAAGTTAAAAATATTAACGCTTTTTTAAGGAAAAATGTTAAAAAATTTAAAGCTTAATTTGTAAATGTTATTTTGGAATAAACTAAAACAATTCTTTTGGTCTGAGCTTGTATTTTATACTACCAGCCTTCGATACTTTTAGCATCATTAAAAACGAGATAGTTTTAATAATCTTCTGCGAATCATCTTTCGGTCACCCGATTTCATAATTCACTATACAATGTTAGATAACTAAAAAAAAACGATATGGATAAATACTACAAGTAGTTATATAAAATATTAACTAGTTTAAGAATAGCTGTTGCCGGACTTACGTATTATTTAGTTATATATAAAGAATTTAATCATTTTCTTGCAATACAAACGTTTTGGATGATATGTAAAAATGTTTCGTGTTCTAAAATTAACAGTTCGAAATAGTGTGAAGTGAATGTGGGCATGTTTAAACTTCACAATTAATGTTTTCCTTGATGTATGGCAGGCAGACCTTCGCACGTTAATGACAAAGTGGCTAAGACGTCGATAAGCGACTCGGCTTTAAGCGACCCGTACCGTTATGCCCTTCACTTAAACGCAAACTGAGAAACGCACCTTGTTTTATATTGACAAATAAAGAAACACGACGGAAAGTAGGATAACATTACGAAAAACATAAACACAACTAGTAATTCAATTCGTATACAATTTATTTACGATTAACAAAATTATATTTGTTCCCGACATTGAGTCTGATACGCTTGCTGAATATGTTTACGGCTGCTATCACTTTTCATTAATTAACCAATGTATATGTATAATCTATCGATTAAGTGATTTATAGAAGATATCTGTAGTATTTTTATTATACTTTGAAAACTTAGAATTTACTTTGTTGAGCTAAGCTGCAAAACATAGTTACTTGGTGCAATTTGCGTTATTGCTTTCATCCATATAATATGGAAGATGAAATATACAGAGTTAAGTTTGTATTTCAAAAACTTTAGTGCCTTAGGAAAATTCATATGCAAACTCTTGTTGCAATGCAAATGCATTGCAAACTAATATTAAATACAGTTTTTAATATATTAGAAGGAATAATGTGCAAAAAATCTTCGCGGGATGACGTAGTAATTTTTTTAGTCTGTAAGGCCTTCGTCCGTCTTCGCAAAAACAGGTTTTTATAACCAACACCGTTTTCAAGGGGAAATCCTAATGTTATAACACGCCTTTTAATACTGCGTCACGTCAGTTTATATTAATGTTTTGGTTAAATTTTATAAAAATAGAAAATGTATGTAGAGGAAACCTACTTTAAAGAATGCCTTTAACTAAGATCAGGACCGATCAGTTTGAGTTTGTCAGTCGATGATGATGATTTAACTATCATTTTTATGACTGGTAATTTTTAATACATTACCCGTACAAGAGGACATATAATTTTTAAATAACATTAATAGTCTGGTCTAGGCAAACGAACCTAATTCTGCGATGAAGCCTTATAATCACAAAAATTTAAAACGTATTATAAACAGTTAAATAATCGCTACATAACATAACAATTCGCTTTATTAAAAGTGCTAAAGCTGTTTAAATATAAGAAATCTTACAATTCGCTTTACTTCTAGTTTTTGCAATAGAAAACTAATAATGTTGCTTCATTGCGATCTGGCTAACCTTGCGGATTCTTGGCTTAGTTCTTCGAAACTTAATGTAACTCGTTTAAATATTTCCTTAACAGCAAACGTCCTTTATTTACTTTTATATGATTCTTAAACAATATAATACAACAGAATCAATCTTTGTTTTTGATCTAGGATACTATTGTAATAAGTTTGCGGAAAAATAACACAAGCTCTGAACTTTAACCTTTAAATTTTTCCTTATTATCAATGATACTTTATCTGTAACATACTCAAACAAAATTATAAGTAAGTAGAAGTCTACTTGGATGTGTCATGTAAACTTACTGAAAAGATAAGACAATCAGACAAACAGCAACAGTGATGAGTAAGAAAATATACTTTGGATGAGCAAATATAGCTATGAACATCGAGTGGTTGAAATGTTTAATTATTGTATAATTTATACTGTCTCCCGTTTAAGTACTTATTAAATTATTTAGGTAAACCTTTGTCATTGTAATAAAAAACAGTAACAACCATTGTTATAAACTAAGTAAAACTACTAACGATGTCGTTTCAGCTTTGTCAGGAACCATAGCGATGATATTTACACTCATGTTGACTCGCATCATGTAGTTGACCCAGCAGGCGAAGAACAGCATAATGGCCACGCTGAACCGCGCTGGTACCAGGTCTGGAATCAAATCCATATATTAATTGTTATCACTGAAATGCCTTGACAAGGCAAGATATAAGGATAACTTATATCTGTTACTCCTATTACGTACTTATAATATATTACCAGCTTTTTATGGATAGTACCTTGACCGAGAGGTACTCCTCAAAACCTGATAAAACATTCAATATTGGCTATAATATACATCCTGTTTAGATCATGAAAACGTATCAATTTGTATTAAAAAAACTTTGTTTTATTAACTTATAAATTATACATACAAATCAAAATCGAAAGTCTCTTCGCATTTTAGCCACGATCTTTCCTTGTAAAAGCAGCTATTAATAATACATAATGTTTACAACAAATACAGACGATAAGATTATAACTTAATCATTTATCATTAAACCATGTTAATTATAGGCGATATTTATTTACAATTATTATAGTATACAGGTTATGTTTCAATAGATCATATCTCTGAATTGGATTTATCTATTTTAATCATCATGAAATTGTCTAATTACTGGGCAACTGCAATAAATTTCATGAAGGAAATATTTGCACTTAATTTTAATGTATGTTGCATTTTTATCTTGATTTCTATGTGCATAAATCAATAAATTTATTAAATATTAATGACCAAAGCTGTAATTTTAATTGAAATAAAGGTGAGCATAATCGAAGTGCGTGTTATATCTATGTAAATTTTGACATGTTATTAAATCTCTTGAATCGAAATTCAACACTTGATAGTTTAGTTTTTGATAATGGTCACGATTTGACGTGATTCGGCATAAAGTCAATGATAAATACATAGCTATCTTGATATACATTTTCTGATTATGTCAATGCTTCGTTCCGTGTTTTAACTGAGACAGCTCATATGACCACAGTTGAGTTCACGGCCTAATGCAATCTTGATACTTACACGCATGAAAAATCTACACGCACGAATTAGACGACGTTCTGAAGTCTATTTTATGAAGGTAGCTTGACTTTCGAATGTCAATAAGGTGTCATTAGTAAATTAAATTTATACGTACATACCTACTTTAGATTTAAGCAAGTAATCCGCGTATAATTATTTCAGGCGAAGCGACAGCGAAAGCTGATAATCAACCTATCAACACTTGGACTAGATTTATTAACCGAAATATGTCTTGCTTGAGACGAAATAAACAATTATTAAATTATGATTACAGCTCGAACTACGCCGAAATATAACTTTCACCGGACGTATAGCTTTTTAGATGAGAAATATTTAATTTCTTCGAAAAAAACTAAGGTTAAATGTATTAAAAAAAATTATACCGATATTTTATCGAATTTTAACATATATATATAATACGAAATATACAACAATACATAGATAATTATTGCATTTGTTGATTCATTCTTTCTTATTAAAAATACATAAATATTAAGCAATTTTATGTAAAAATTTATATTTTTTAATTTTTATATTAAAAATGTTAACAGTAAATACTAATGTTTGAAAGTAAATTAAATGAAAATTTATTGCAAAACACGTCTTGATTCGTAAATTAAGATCTTGAAATAAAACTAACGATTCTCAGGATTTATCCTTTAAAATGCACTCCATGCACAAATATCAAGATGTATGTACAAATATCAAGACTTTAACTTTTTATTACTTACTGAAATTCTATTATAAAAAACCTTTATTTATCCATGGTAACATTTTAGTAACTTTTAAAATCTTCAATACTCATAAATATTAAATAAATATTTTTTGGACAAATGAAACAACACTGTCTATTTCCAAAGTAAGCAGAGTATACTCTTTCGTGTTATGGGTACTAGATAGCTGATAGACTACTTAAATACATTTTTTTAAATATATGCATTCCACACATAGAAAACACCCAGACTCAGAACAAATATTGTTCGTGGCGGGAATTGAACCCACGACCTCTTACTTAGTAGGCAAGTTACACTAACATCCGAGCTAATCGGTCCACTCATAATTAAAGATAATAATTTTTATAAACGTCTGATGAACATTTTATATACATACCATCAATAAACCTTCAAGTTGCATAAACATTAACGTGGATACTAATTAAACGATATTAATCCATTATACATATTATGATCTGCGAAATAACAACTATTTACATTATAAACGTATTCTTATTAGTACATATGTCCTTGAAAACTTGCTAACAAATGTTTATTTTGGCTGCGATTTCTTATTTCTTTAAAGTCTATTTTCGACTTTTAAAAATTTAATAAATCTGATTTTTATATACACAAATTTACGTGCACATGAATTCCGTATTATTTGTCTACAGTTTTCTTTTGGAAGCCAATCTGAGCAGGCACGCTCCATCATGTCATCTTCCCATGGTCTTCTGTCTCTCTTTACTTCTTTGGCAATAACTTAGATATTGTTAGGATAGGATATTGTTTCTCGTAGTCTATCTACTGCCATTTTATTCGTTTCTAATGTAAGGGTTTGCGTTATCTTATTACATTACAAATGTTGCTAATTTTATTTAATGGTACAGGGTTCATCAGTGTTACCGAACGCCATTGTTAGGTATTTCTCATTGTTAGCCGTCATGGCTACCTGCACGCTATTTAAGTACGCTACGGAGCAAAGTAATTGATGGATTTAAAATTATTATTGTCCATTACATAAACACATTAAAACCGTCCATATACAAGAATTGTATTTGTTTATTAAAAACTAGTACTTGTTTACGATTGAATTTGACGATCATAGACGCTTTTGATTGCAAAAAAAAATACAGTTTTTCCGTTTAAATTTATAATTAATAGGCAGTAAATACACAAAGTTAGTTAAGAAAGTAACCGTTTCATTGTATTATTATCCAGTAAAAAGGTTACAAACATTTACCGCATTCTCTCCTTTTCCTAACATTAAAATAAATCCGTACCACTGTACTGCGGTAGCAGAGACGTACCGAAAATCCTTACATTAATGTCATTATCAAAAATTGAAGATACTTAACATAAAAGTATTGTTAGCACAATTAATTGCACAGATTATAAAGCTCTTCAGACTAGAACACAGTAATATTTGCAAACTGTTATTTAGCATCACAAACAGGAGCAGTAATGAGTGTGTGTAAATTATTGGATAAAATGTATTCTAATTGATAATGAGTATATTATTTTTAAATATACCTACCGCGTATAAATATAACAAAGGTTTTAGAAAAACGGTAACATAAAACTCTGATAAGCGCTAACAAGGTATATTATAAAAGATCGTTAAAGAAAATGTAATCTTCATCCATAAATTCTCTCCACCGCAACCGCAGAATGCTTTTAATACCTGCAAAGGTTATTTCTGGCCTTGGAATTTAAACTAGTTTGCACCATCCCGCAACTAAATAAACAATGTAAAGATGTTTATTTGCCCTTTTTTAATAATGCAAGCCGTGACATTTGAATTGCATCTTTACGTACGCACCAAGCAGGAGGTAAAAAATATTACTGCTTTTATATGAATTCTTCATTTAGTAAAAGAAATAATGACAAAATAGCAAGTAAGTACTATTATAAAAATTATGGAGCAGAAATCGTCACCTTTTTTAAAATATTAAGGTGGCCAGATCAGAACAGATGCAAATAATTATTATATATACCAAGAAATACAGATTATATAGAAGACAGTTATCGTTAATTCTTTTAGATATATATATTTTTTATTCTAACGGACTACGATGAAGTTGAGAGACGTCAAATATTTGCATAACGGCGTATCCATGTTCGTCATTACTCTGACAGCGCCGTGCGGTGAAAGTGTAAGAATGCAGCTGGACGACGGGCGGCGACGGTCAGCGACGGTCGGCGCCTCGTCGCCGCGACCACCGTACACTGTACCTGTACCAGCCGGCACCATCCCACCTCCGATAACAAACTATCACCAATTACCGACCCGCAGATAACGAACACGATGAACTTAAAAGGAAATAATTAACTGCAAACAACTAACGGTTGAACCCAATAACAGTTTCAACTTGCTATTATTCATGCACGGAAAATTTGCACTGCATTTTTGCAATCAAATCGCTCAATCATTATAAGATCCTTAATTATTTAAACGTTTCAGGAAACCTGTTTTGGTTAAAAAATTAAACCGTTACTGTATTTATTTACATTGATTTCTAATAACGTATCTAACTACGTCCAAAAATCATAATCAATCATCACACATGCTTATATTTTTTAAATGATGTTGAAATATTAATGTTGTACTCGATTTTTTCTTATTTAATACAATGGGTTAGATTTATAAGCATAAGTAGTTTGCCTTGCGTGTTCATCTAGAGAACCATTCCAAACAAGCACGCTGTCTCGCTTGCGAAGTTAATTCCGCTTATTTATTTGTCGTATCTTATTATTCCGTATCTTGCGATTATTTCGATGCCACAGCGTCATTTATGTTCCGTATCAACAATTTATTAAGGTTTTTCCTTCTATTAAATGTTTCGTAACAAAGTAACTATTTTATCTAAACGTTAGGTCAGTTATAATTAACGTCAGTTTTTCTGGCACATGTTTAATTCAAAGCACAATCTACTCGTGTCTCTTACTTTACTATAATAATTCGGAAATTGATCCAATTTAGCTATAAATGAATAAGTGAATTGGCAGCTATTATACAGTATTTAAAATTTTAACTTTCGGGGATACTGGTCCGTATTATTTAGAATAGGACTTTATACCTAAATTGTAGTAATTGGAATTGTTTTTTCTACAAGTAATAGAAGCAGTTGTTGTTTTATAAATCCACTTATACTCTTTTGTTACAACAATACCGGTAACTAAACTCTTGTTGTCAGCCAGCGACCTGCCTCCACTTTACACAGGTGCAATTTACGCGTGATGATGTGCAGTAAAAATGTAAAGAGTTACATGTATGTTTTACAAATATTTAAAGTAAACAAATGCATTCATACATTGTACGTATATTTACTTCATAAAATTTAATTTTTTTTATGGTATACCTTTTGTGTATTAGATCTCTTTACACATTGAAATGTATCTCCACATCTTTTTTGCCCAAATACTTCATAATTGTTGTTAAAAAATATATCATGACTCATCTTAAAAGTAAAATTTCATATAATTTAATTGTTATTTAAACCTGGTCTTGACAATTAAATATAAACTCGCCTATAAGTAATGCAGATCAAAAGAGCTGCAGCTAACAAATTTGCAAGCATACTTTCATAAGAATTCATGCCATAGACCGAGCGTGATTCGTAATAGTAATAGTAAATGTGTTATTACTATTAATTTAAAAATTCTACGTTTGCGCATTACATGTACAATGTTTACATTTTCTTTTCAAGGGCGATAAAACGCAGTTCCATAAACGATACACCAGTACACACACAACTCAATTGCTAATGCCATAACAGATTGATTTGCTATAGTAATGTGAAAAATACACTAGAGGAGCGTAACAAAATAGTTTCGTGTTAATAAAGTCGTTACCAATATGTTTAACAATATTTGCGTAATAATCACAGTTACGTAGTGCGATTGCTTTAAATGTAATCGAAAGCGTATTATGTTAGAAAATTTGCGCTAACCGCTTATAGTAAAAGTAATATTTAAAACAACAGAGGAAACTAACGATTTGCACGATTACCTTTGGCTTGTAGTACAAATTGGTAATCAATCAGCAGTAAATATTGTGCGAATTTGGCAAGTTTTGCGTTCGCAATTTTAATATTTCTTTAAATCAACAATAACACCAGACGAAAAAGTTAAAACTTTACGATTCTGGGTTATGACCGAATGCACTAAACTTAAGCTTATTAGTTAAATAACAGAAAAAGAAACAAGTTTGTGTATATATTGATTTATTTTTTGTTTTGGTTGGTTGAGATTTTCGCGACCGAATATCTAAGTCAAGCACTTTTAGTCACAAGCTTTCTAACACGATAAGTTAAGTTTTTAGTAGTTTTATGTAAATACACATAGATGTTCTCAGATTTTTTAACTTGTAACTTTGAAAAGCATTTCTATAGGTGTGACACATTAACTGACATACCATTATTTATAATTTTATAAGTCTTGGCTACTATAAAATGATCATTATTTATCATGTGTTCTGTTATGTAGTCCCTTTATGATCTTAACCTGTAACTAAGACATTTCTTGATTTTCAGCAACTAAGAAAGTTTTATAAGGAAGGACTATGTTTATCAATAAAGAAGAACTTCATGCCTAATCGTAATCTCTTCTTACAGTTTTCGTAAGAAGCATCAATCGGTTTTGAAACTATATCGATACTTAAATGTATGCATCGTATAAAGTATTTACATTATTACAATTGAGTATGTACATAAATTACTACTAACTATTTATTAATTATACTCGTATAAATCATTTATTCTATCATCATTCATTCCTTTTACTATAACTTCAATATACATTAATTATACATTAAAGAATTTTAAGTTGATTATAAATAAATTATTTGACATAACTTTTGTGTTTACATGAGGTACGATTTTTATTCGAAACGTATTTAATTTAAAATGAAACAAAGACGTGAAACCTGTTTTCAATTCAAATGAATCTTAAATATGGTCAAGTTGCGAGTTTTGAAATGTTATGATACTAATGCGATCTTTATACAGAGCCTAAAAAAATTTATATTACATGTGATTCTAAAATTGTCACAGAACTATGATTATTCATTAAGTCCTTGACTTGTAAAGTAACTGTTCTGTTACTAGTTTTATTAGAATACTGTTAAATAACACGCCTATCTTCATTTTTCTCATTATGTATACAAAAATTTTCTCCAAAACAGGCTTTCTTTCCTTCCATGAGAAGATTTCTGTTTATTTATTTACATAGACCATAAATGTCATATTAATTGTAATACTATTGCCATCACTAACTTAATGTTTATTGCAATTAGTTAAATAATGATACTGATAACAAATACTAAAACAAAATTAATTTATTCCGACTATTTCAATCACCAATATTATAAACATATATATGAAGTTATTAATTTACCAGAATTCGCATCGTTAATATAGTCATAATTGAACACATATTTCATGTACCTTGAAGGCGTTATTATAAAACAATCATTATGACTTCGTATGAATTATCGATTATTTTAGGAATATTAGTTATTAAAGGTTCTCACCGAAGATTTTTAGATGGAGTTTCATGATTGCTTTTTGTATTCACGTAAATCACTTAAGCACGCACGAAGGGTTCGCAGCACGCATGCGCCTGCTGTCGGGGGCGAGGTGCGCGCGCGCTTGACTTCCTCCGACTGCCGCTCCTCGGACCGCGCCGGCGCCGACCAGCTATACCTTTACGTGCACTGCACCCGACGAAAGCCTCACCTAACCTCACGTGCCACTTCCACGTCCTCTCGCCAACAACCACCGCCTAGTTTACTCGGTATTTTTTGAACGTCATTTCATATCGACAAGTGAACATTGTCATTTGCATTACTATACTTGTAAAATTATTTCTTAATGATAAATTAATTAACGAAATAGTATATCAAAACGAAATTGTATTACAAATATTATTATCGACTGTATTAATTCATCGGCAATAAAAATTTGGAAACAAGTGAATATTTTTGTTTACTTAATTATCATGAAACCGAGCCATCGTGTGGAATTATAATACAATATAGTCATTTAAAAAGTTTATGTATTATGTACGCTAATAATTTTACATAAATACTTCATTAAAGCGGATAGTTAAATGAAACCATAATTACAGCCTTCTTTATAATTAAACCACATAATAGTTAAGATTTATACAGAGGTAATAATAAATTATTCAGTTAAAACAATAACCTTTTTGCGCTGTATCCAACCGAGCGGGAATATTTACTTTTTCTGCATACTTAAAAGATACAAGGTTTTTCCAGAACACAATCCCAAACATTAATTATTTTAGGTTTAGTTCTTTAATAGTTTTAGACAAGAGTCTTAAAAGTATTTATGAATAACATAAATAAAGAGTAATGTCTTTGTTTATACCGCAACTTTCTTTACCGTAACACAGGAATTATTTTGCATCAGCGGTACTTTCTTTGTGATAGATTCCACTCGCTGGATAAGCTTCTTTTTAACCATCATCACTACTACATCAGTATTTTAGTGTACACAGCTGTAGATTTTTGGGGGATGAAGCTGCTAGCGTCCGTAGAAAATACTTGAAACATGACACCCTACACGTGTCCCCTGGGTAGTGCCAAAGGAGCAGCAAATTCCGATGGTAGGCTTCGGCCGCTGGCTCCCGATACCACCCATCAGTAAAGCCATGCCGCCAAATGACTTTGTCGTGTTCCGGTATGATGCTCGATAAAACCACGAGAGGGTAGGATCTGTTCCTCCCTCAGCCTATCCACTCTTAGGGAATAGGCTACTTCTAGGCTAGTGCGCTTTACCATCAAAGAATACATCGCCGCTTACCATCAGGCGAAATAATAAAAAAAAACACAAGCTTCTTCAGTTTTGGGGATAATTCGCGTGCACGCCATAAGCATTTATAGTGGTTTGGTGTTGTTATAAATGACCTTGGTTAAGGTCTTTTTATCATTATTGCTATTATTGATACAACACTACAATATTTGGTTTCAAGCTTTTGTTCGAAAACGTCTGTTAGGAAGTCATCTCGCATTATTATCAGTCTTTGCTCTACAGAATTCATGATCGATTCTGCTCTCTCTGTTGTATTTGTCCAGAGCGAATCTAGGGCATGTTAATGATCAGGCATTCAATAATTTTATCACTGGTACTGTTGGAAAACAGAATGTGCCTTATTTTTTCTCTCTAGATTTTTTCTATGTCGCTTTTTATGACAAGCCAATGTAGAGTATCGGTGGGGATATATGTACCGTCTGCAACATCAAGCAATTTCTTCACGATTCAATGTACAGGTAGTAGTAGCAAATTAAGAAATATTATGGTTGTACATTTATACAATGTTGTTTAAATTCATTCCGTGTTCAAAGTCATTTAGTATTTGCAATTCAAATACTACAGACATTTATGTCGCCAAGTACCAAACATAAATATTGCATGTTCTTATGTTACATCGAAATATATATATTTTTAAGAATATAAAACAGCCGACAGTTACTAGGATTAGCTAATAAATTTGTCAGGTCTGCTCCATTCACAAACCACTTCAGAAAATTGTGGGTATTGCGAACACTTACAATAGATATTCATTTCTTCCTGCGTTCCTTAAAACTAGATGTAAAGATAAAATTGAATTCGATAACTCCTACATAGAGCCTTTCTAAGTAAATAAGTTTCGTATACAAAAAAATACTTGTGCTCCAAAACAATAATGAAGTGACCATTTCTACTCAAGAGCCAGAATTCCTTAGTCAAAGCATTTGCTTTTATGTGAAACTGCCAAGAAAATTTAAAGCAATGGTTGGAAACGTAAATGTTATGGTTCTAAATAGTATACGGTAAAAAAAAACTTGTGTCGAATGGCGCTAGTTGGAGAAACGAAGTATGGGTGTAAAAAAATGTATATATAGAGAAATATTCAGCCTACACTCCTAGTAAAAGAGTAGACACTTTATTATATAATATTTATTTAAGTTACATAAAATACAAAAATCGAAAAACGCAAAAATAAATTTTCATTATATATACATATAATATATTGATCGATGACATCGTCAGCTGAGTATAAGCGAAGTTTTGACTGACAGTCTTTCAGATTAAGATAATCTTAGTTTTAGATCTGTACTGATAATTAGTTCCTCATAGGCAACAACTGTTTTTTATTATTTTACATATGACATTGAATCCGTTAGAACTTACTAATACTTACTTACCGTTAAAAGAAAATTTTACAAAAATCTCTAACAAAAAACTTGGTGAAGAAGTAGTAGAAATAGTAAACAACAGTTATTGCCTATGAGGAACTAATGATCAGTACAGATCCAAAACTAAGATTATCTTAATCTGAAAGACTGTCAGTCAAAACTTCGCTTATACTCACCTGACGATGTCATCGATCAATATATTATATGTATATATTATGAAATTTTGCTTACGTTGTTTGATTGAAAGCTAACACTTTAGCTAAAGTGTTAGCATACAGATATTACAAGAAACAAACATTTCAATTTACATATCCTGTATTTTTTTATTAATATTGGCAAGTTCAGTATCACCTTCGGTGTAGCGAGTTATTTTTTCCAATAAATTGAAAAAGTCTTTAACTGCCGCTGAGTAGTATTCTTTTAATAAGGTACAAGTGATGGTCTCTTTCAGGGCCATATTGCTAGTTCGTGTTTTTGACTTCGGCTCGCTAGATACAAACCTTACAATTGATCGGGTCAACATCTGAGAGAATATTCTAGATGAGCTGTGGATGGTAAAGACCCATCCTCGACCTCATTGTTTATTAATATCATGATAAATGGAGCTCAATTATTAGTCCATTTTAAAAATAAAGGATAGGATGTTACATATAATAATAAACAATACAAAACTGCATTAAAACAATTAAACCTGTTTGACAGCTTTATTTTGAACATTATAATATAAAGCAATGACTACTTACATAATAAATAAGCGCATCATGGATATTAACAAAAATTAAAAATGCAATAATGCTGCTATATTTAGTTAATGTCATTACAGGAAACAGATGATGGTCAGAATGCATTATTTCAATTCAGAATCTAAGGTTGCGCCCAGGAATAAAATAGAGAAAACAAAGGAAAAATACGCGGTAAAAACAGTATTCCGCAGTAAAGCAAAGTTTTATTAAGTTGGAAAGTATAAATAGGTAAATTGAAAAATAAAACATACTTTAATAAATTATACAGCGGTTTTTAATAAACCCCTTGCTTGCCTATAGGCCAGCTTTGAATACAAAGACATTATTGCTTAATTTATTAAACGTATATCCAAAATAAAATTTTATTTAATTTTCATCATCATCAACTTCTGCAACAACCTGTTGGATATACATAGTTTATTCCATTTAGCTATACATCACAAATTTCAAACAGTAATTTTAATCTTACATTGCTCCTTTTTCCACAACAACACGTCGAATTAAGAAAAAAACAAAAATAGTACTATGATTATGGTAATGAAAAACTAAATACTTGATTTCTTAGTAATATTTTAATAACAAAAAAATATCTAGCTCTACCAGCTAATATAATAACAAAATAAAGTTCATGTGCCTGCTACTTAAATTTACACCAGATTACATCTACTTATCTTTCTTTTTTATCTGCAGTTACGAGCATCAGGGATTTACCAGATAAGTTATAAAATACTATACATTTGTATTTGATATAATATACTACGCTAGTCTACTGGTCGTAGGTCTATGTTGTCGAGGACCGTCTAGGTGTCCAGGCTATAACCGCAGCGTCTGCTTCTGTCGTCGGAAAGTAGTGTGCAAATAAAACTACTAAAGTAACGAAACAATATCTTGACTCGTAAGCAACCAGCAAAAAAGCCTGCTCGTTTCGGTGCTTTGGCGCAGAATTTTAGTATTGTTTAAATGGCATATTAATATATAAAGAAACATAGATTTTTCAAGTTAAACATTTAAAAGGTTAGTACCAGGGGTATTTATTTGTTAAAAAAGAGACATTCATATGCTAATAATTGGAACAGAACAGCTGAGGTAGGAGTAGTGCTACCTAGAATACTCTAGTTATTATCAGACAAAGTATTTTGGGCTAACACCGTTCATCATCCACATCCTCATTGCTATTTATTACTGTGAAATTGAAGAGAAGCCCTAGCCCATTTTAGAGAGGAAAATCGCGCCTGACTTTATCCAATCAAGAATAAAAATATAACTGGTGACTAGTCAAATAAGTACGACTTAACTAACAATGCCATGTTTCTTGGTGGGACTCTAATTTTATAATATTATACAATTAATTTTATATCGAATGTTTCATCTAACTAACACTAACTTCTTCCCTGCGTTAGACCCAACTAAACGCAGATAATCTTCGAGCTCATCAGTGTTTAAACGACTCGTTGACTCTTTTTTTTTATATAATTTATATGGTAACACTGAACCTTTAAATAGAATCGGGATATAATTTAAATCACCGTGTTTTGGATAGTTTTCATCAACACCGTCAATGTCGGCATTCAGCCGTGAATAAGGCGAGAGATCCAACTTTTGAAGGCAATCCTTTATTGGAAACCAATGATAGGTTTCAGGGCACAATAAATCTGAAGGATGGAAATTTCCCTTGTATCTCATTTTACTGCATGAATGGATATAAAATCCTAAATAATAATATTTTAATTCAGGACAAAGTGAATGCAAATGTCTCGTAAACGCTATTTCCCTGTAAAAAATATAAATTAATATAGTACTAAACACAAACTAATTGTATAGCGTAAATGTTATGCAAATAATATCATATCATACCTCAGGGCTCCATAGGTTCCTAAAGTCAAGTTCATGTAATCGGGGTCATAAAAGAAATATACAGACGATACACATCTTGGCAAAATATCAATAACTCCGACGGCTATAATTTTTCCATCTAACCAATACTGCTGGTGAAATGAACCATAGCCGGAAGGAGGTCCCACTTCAGAATGTTCTTCCTAAAAAAATATTCAAATCGATTTCAAACGGTACAAAAGTAATATTTATCCTTTCCTTGAAACAACGCAACGTTACAGTAGCGGGGTATCAGGACTATCAGGTACATCACATCGCGATGTGATTTGATCGTCTTAAATCTTATTACTACAATAACTGCAACAGCTAAAGCACCCTTCAAACTAAAATACATTAATGTTTATTCACTACTATTTGATAGGAAGAAACAGCAGGTAGGCCGACTGCAGCACTACCCTAACAAGCTCTAGCTATCTAAATCAAGAGTGAGCAACCTACAACCCATTTTAAATTTTTATGCAAATATTTTGTTTGTAATCAACTTCATTCCAATTTTTTGTTGCAATTTAATATTTATAATATGAATGTAATTTTAAATAATCATAAGAAGTATGATTTTGGCTTACCTAAAAATATTTATTATATGGATTGATAAAAGAAAATGATCAGTATGAACAACTCTTTGACAACCCGGCCTACGCCGCTGATATATATACATTATCCAAAAAAAAAATCATCTTTGACAAAATATGGTTGCTCACTCCTGAACATTATCTGTTTAAAGTATGATTTATGCAAACATTACCTGTAATGGACTTTGTACCAAAAAATCTCTAAATTTAGGTTCAGTGCACTTCTCTGCTGTGTCACCATGTATTCTCATTTGATATTTAACATACACCTCATGAGTTTCCTTAGATGTTGCTAACCATTCTTGACTTGGAGGAGTTGTTCTCACTAGTTTTATCTGTAATCGAAAGAAGCAACTATTGTAAGACATTTATAATAATAAATAACCAACGTAATGTCCCTAGTGCCAGGACTTAGTATATTTTCTTATAAGCCGAAAGTCAATGCTATATCCACTATCCACATGAGGCATGTTGGAATTAACAGACCATGTTTATATATGAGAATGTTTTGACTTTCTCAAAATCTTTGTCTTTACAGGAAGCTTAAGCTAAATCAGGATAAAACCTGTGCCTTCCACCAGACCGAAGAAGATACAATCAATAACAGTAGCTCTAGTGTAATATTCACCAACTGACACTTATCTAATTCACAAATGGTACCCACTTTTTTTAAAAAAAAAAACTCAAATCCCAGTAGTGTAACCCTTAAGGGCTGTTTATTGTATACTCTTCATTAATTAGATTACACATACAATTTACGAGTATTTGTTTTACCTGTAATTTATGTTTCATATTTTCAGGAACATCATTTATCAAATCTTCAATTTGTTTCTCTTTATTTTTATTGGTATTAGTCAACGCAGTTATGTCAACACCCTTTTGTTTCAGTTTTTCCAGTCTTCTCTCACGCCTCAAAAGCTTAGCTTTTTTACAAGGTGCTTTAGTGGGATCAGGCCCCTCATCTGTAATTTGAATCACTTTTGACATGTACTTAAACTTTTTTTTTTACTCTTACAGTCTGATTAAGAACACAAACATATGGGTTTAATTATAATGTTGTAGTTAAAGAAGTTTTTGTATAAAGTTTAACTTCATTTGCCTTATTTATTACATTGAGGGCCAAGTGTTTGAATGTCAGATCTATTATTTGCAGAATCTGTCCACACATGAAAAGTAACAAGTCTCCAAAATATTTAGCTTCAAAACAAGTATAAAACCTGCAAGAAGCAGATTAATCAAGGTAATCCTACTTTTATACTAGACCCTCTGTTTACCATATGTTAACAAGTACAAAAGAATAAATACAAGTTACATGAATACCAGATAGGGACACAAGTGATTCTGTGTTATGAAAAATTTATTGTAAAGTGATGTGGCAAGACAGTAATGTTATCTGAAGAAATTACTCTAAATTT
This sequence comes from Parides photinus, assembly GCA_018247975.1. Lineage (NCBI taxonomy): Eukaryota > Metazoa > Arthropoda > Insecta > Lepidoptera > Papilionidae > Parides > Parides photinus. The sequence continues at coordinate 25,472 of DWHU01000007.1, forward strand.
TAAAATTTACTGTACGCTGCTAACATTACCTTTTTTGACTGGAAACATGTTAGAGATTTCTGTGTGGTGAGTTACACACATGGACCTGTTTAATGAGGTGTCACCTATAAAATAAGTAATAAACAATTAATAATTGAACCTACTTACAAAATACTAACCTGTGAAGTAGTAGTAGTAGTAACTAGTAACAAATAATATCAACTTTAAATTTAGAATGGTGTACAATTAAATTAAAACCTGAAGATTAGTCTTGAACAGTCAAATAAGTATTTTATCCTTAAGCTCCAAATAATTTTTGCCTAAAACTAGAATTGATATTTTTATTTACCTTGTGCAGCTTCACTTTTCCTTATCTTATAATTTTTTCCTTCAGAGTGTACAGTAACATCTTCTATATTTATTATTTGTGGATCCCTTTTTACTTCCATTATTTGCTCATATCCCTCATCTAAACAATCTATATGCATAGAGTTCTGGCTAGTAGACATTTTTCTATCACTATCACTTTCTGAATGACAACTTTCTCCAGAAAGATATTTATTAACTCTTTTCAGTATTTTCTTCTGAGATTTGCTTGCTTTAAATTCTAATGCTTTACACCTATTTATTAAATATTATTAAGTATAATTTATCTTGTACTAATTTTAAAATGGTACAATGATTTCCTATAAATCTGAACATAAAATAGAAACCTAAATATAACAAAATACACCTTCAAAAGAAAATTACACAATGAATACTTACCGTATTGTATATGAAGGGCAGCAGGTTACTTCTAGTGTTGGCTTATAGCAATATTTGCCAGAGCGCCTCCAACCTCTATCTATCAATTCTTGATAGTCACTTACAGTCATTGTATGGGCCCATAAACCTGAAAACATATCTTGGTAATAACAAAATTCTTTATTAAGTTTATCTTAAATAACTATTTATAATAACATAGCATTTTAATTAGATTGTTATTATTTCACTATATTAAATATTATATGTAGTTCATAAACATTCATAAAGTTGAAAAGTTAATCATAAAATATTCATAAACAAGATTGATAAATAAATCCAAATGATTAAACAATGCATTTATTAATGTATAAAATAATAAAACCGTTGTTATAAAACAACCATTTTGCTTTAAAAATTATCATCACCATCACCCGACAGACACCTACAGCTGGGCACAGGCCTACCTCAAGGATCTCCAATTAAAAATACTACTGCGCTGCCCGCATTCAGCAGAGTTCTGCGACCTTCACAAAATCGTCTATCTTCTTTCTTTTCTAAAAAATATATTTAAGAAAAACAAAGAAATACCGTGACTGTAGCTTGTATCTGGTTTTTTGCAATAGCCACATTTATATTTTTCATGTTCAGCATAATACTCCACAATGCTAACTGACACCATAATGTTCGTTTTTGATACAATGTAAGTAAATCCAGTAATAAATATTTTCAGAAAATTGTTTATTTATAAATCCAATATGATTTAAAATTTACGTCACGCGTATGTTAAATCATATGACAATGACACTGACACTTAAAGCTCTGTGTTATAAAATTAATATAATGGAACTGGATACATGTCCGATGAGCCAAAGTTGTCAGACAAAACAAGGAAAAAACAATTGCAACATTTTATATAACAATATTTTGTTAAACGTTTCTTTTAATATTAACCTTACAGGTACATACAAATGTATAATTGGTTATACAAAAACCCATAATAATCATAACCTTTTTATTCATAACTTTTAATATTACGCAACTAATCTTTTTTAAAGTATTTTTAATTATTAGTAAGTCTAGATAGCCGTGATAGCCTAGTGGTTACGGACCTCGGCTTCCAAATCGGGGGTCGTGGGTTCGAATCCAGGCGCGCGTACCAATGACTTTTCTAGTTACATACGCTGTAAGAAATTAAATATCACTGGCATTCCCAAGGAGGGTTAGCGTCAGGCAGACAGCCGGCTGTAAAAACCATTGCCAATAACCCTAGCAGTGTGTTTAGCGCAGATGGAGACTAACACACTGCCACAACCCCAAGAAATTATTTTGGAAAATGGGAAGGACAGAAAGAAAGAATTATTTGTAAGTCTATTTATGCATTAAAAATCACTTTTTGTCTGTTTTTTTACTCTCGTAATGCAAAAAAATGTTTATTTACAAAATTATGAATGAAACTTTTTTTTTCTCTTAATAAATTGTAACTTGTTTTGATTGAACAGAAGAGACGGATGTTAACACGAAAAATGGATGTGAAGTATTTAAGCAGCATGTTAAGAAATGGGAGTAACAAGAAATCTTTTGACACATAATAAAAAAAAACATGCTAAATTTTGATATACACATTTCTTCTAAATATATGTGATACTAAAAGTCCAGTTGAATGAAAATAAAATTCATTAATTTAAAATTTTTTTATTTAATTTTGCGGTGCGAAGACGGGTAAAAAATTATTATATAACCTTATTAACGTATTAGTGATAAAAAGCTTCTCTTGTTATGGGACTGAACTGTATTATGTCTGAAAATCATAATTCATGTTTAACTTTATTTTTAATTTTGAAACATACAAAGTTAGTAAATTAACAAGTAATTAAAAAGTAATTACTTAAGTTCATAAAACTTACGCAGAATCATCTTCATCTACTTCAGTAATGTTTGACATTACAGAAGGTCTCACGTTAGCAGTATTAATGTTTCGACGAGGCCTTAAACGTGACATGGGTTTAAATATTTCATGTTTTATAACTTTTCTTCTCTCTGATATAGTTACGAAAAGAGATATCATAAGCTCCTCCTTAAGTAACTAATTTGAGTAACAAACACTACATAGTGCTCATCGTTGTAAGATGTTAAATATTATAATTAGTACCAGGGATTCGACTAGCAAAATCGTTTCCTTCAAAGTACCCTTTTTAAGTTTTACGTGGGAGAAATATCTTTACATACCAAACTTTGCGAGGGCAAAGACTGGATATGTCGGCCGATAATGATGTCTTCTATTGTCTTCTATAAAAATTATATCTGCACAGTATCAACTGTTCATAATTTATAGTCAATGTATAACTGCACTTTTTAAAAACCATTATGCTGCCAACTTAGATATTTCCTCGGAAAAAAGATTGTATCGGAACAATTAAAAAATTATTTTACTTCATTACCTATTTCTCATCGAATTCCATGGTTGAGAATTGGTTTGGCCCCAAATTAAAAAGATTAATCCGGATATAAAAAGCATTGTAGCGTGAAAACACCAAATATTCTTCCAGACATAGAGTGAATTCTGAAAATAAAAAAAAACTCAAAATTGAGAATGACGGAGGAAGAATTAATATAACAGAAAGATAAATAAACATACTTTAAATTTATGAGTAATTTCTCCAACACACAACGACACGATAATTCCCGATGTATTTCCAATAATTTTGATAACCGTATTTATTGAGTTGACGTACATTGGCGTTAACTCCTATAAAAACAAAGATATATTCAACATCAATATGTTATAATAGCTTTTAAATACCGTTTATCTAAACGCATCCAAAATAGTACATACGTAACATATGTCAAATGTAAGGTCCATTCCGGCAGCAGTCAATGTAACTGCAATCGTTAAAATTGTTGGTCCTGGAATTGCGGGAAACAACCACAAGGAACTAATCAAAACCCCAGGGATTACATGTGCTAAAGAAAAACTTGTGTATCAAAAATTATTTTTAAACATTACCATATTAAAACTGCTGTATAGATATTCATCTTAGTATACTTACATATGAATATAAAATACTTTCTAATGTGTTTAATTCTTTTTAATTTGTCGTTTTGTTTATACCAGTAAAATGTTTGTATGACTATTGTACCTAATATTAATCGTAACAGAAACGGCAAAGCCGTAAGTGCTGAAGCCTGAAAATAAAAGTTTAACTAATATTGAATACACAGAAATACATTTATAACAGAAATGACAACTTACTTCGTACAAGGTATATTTGAGCACCAGAGTATAATAAAGAGGACCGTGTATACACAGTGAAATGATTATCCATGCATATCCAAAATTTAATATACACAAAGCCCAGAAGGATACTGATTTTAATATTAACTTCCAGGGAGCTTGAGTATTTGTTAACTGAAAAATATTAACAAATAATATATAAAACTTAGACCAGTTTATAAGTTATCACAGAGAACATTCTTTTCTTTAGCCTATTATTGAACACGCCATAAACTCACTACTGAAAAAAGCGTAATTTTAAAAACACATTATTGCTTTATGATTCCAGAGTTAACGAGTAAAATCTCGAAAGTTAATTCTCGCGCATGTGAAATTCATTTGGAAATCTGGTCTTTATCATTGTTTTCTTTAGTTTAATTGAACTGGATACAAACATTTCTCGCTTCTAAGATGTAGAATTTGTTAAATCATAGTAGACAAACAAACATACTTTTATTGTAAATATATTGCCAATTGTATTCGTCAAGTATTCCAACTCTTCAATACTTATGCACGGATGTCTTCTTGGCGAATCTGATACGACAAGAATCCAGACAGTAGACCACAGAATTTGAAATGCACCACAAACATAAAACCCTACAGGCCATCGTGAATAGAACTGTACAGCTGCACAAATTAAAAATGTGGAGCATGTTCCCGTCGTAATACCTTTAAATATCAAACATAGATTTTACTTTACTAAACTTATAAACTCTTACTTTATAGATCCTGTATGAAATAAGAGCTACTCTGAAAATAATTAATAAATGCACAAACAAAGCATTTATATTGTAACAACTCTCGATGTCCTTTGAATAGGAGAAGACAAAGCCATATTCTGCTCGCTCGCCAAATACAGGTTGGCAGAGACTACATTTTCACTTGAGTTTTTTCATATCATTCAAATCATAACGGTTTACTCAAGACGTTTGGACTCAACAAATGTACGGTTAGAGCAAAGTCCATTTATCTTCATGACGAATAGCGCGTATATTCACCGTACATACGAACAAGTTCTAACAGCTTCATAGATATAACAAATTTACAATATAGCTGTTATAAAAGTTAATGTATTGTTTATAGTGTCTTTTTGAGATAACAAATCATTAATCCTTACCACAGTATGCCCACATAAAATGATTCCTCTCTATAGGTGGCACCCAATGTCTTAGTACTTGAACCATACTAGGTAACATAGCACCCTAAAAATCTCTAAACATTTCTAATTAAACACATTTTAATAAGTGGTAATTTAATTTAGAGTTTTACTATAGTTAACACTTGAGAGAAACAGGAAATGTAACTATATTCCGTTTCACTTTTAAAAAAGATAATTTTTAAATTTATTGTCTATACTTAAAAAAAAAACAAACAATGTATCAAATAATCACTTACTGCGCAAAATCCTTTAATAATTCGCACTGAAAATAATGACCAAAAGCTGTGGTACGCCGATGCTGGGGTAAGACAATTTAATATTCCTGACACCATTCCTGCAATTCCCACTACCCATGTTGGCCCCATCCTAGGGATATAAAGACCATGTAAAATCGGTATACAATTATCTGGAAGAGTTTTTCTTGTACATAAAGACAACTTTACCTATCGCCAACATTATGAAATATGGGAAAACAAATACAATATCCTATGTGGTAAGCAGAAAAGAGTTGAGCCATTTTTATTTCATCCCAAAACATTACGTCTATTATAGCCTGTGAAAATGCTCGAAATATTAAAATAACATAATAATTTCAGTTAAAGTTGTGAAACTTGTCTTACCCCTTTTCGTGGAACAAAAACCTTTCGATTGGAATCGTTCTTCCAAACTTTTAAATTCATCCTTTCTATTTGTCTCTTTGAAATTTGAACCATATCAACTATATGAACGCTTAAGTTATATCGGACGATGTATATCAAGAAATAACCTAAAAATATCATTATTCCAATCTTTAATCTTGAATAGTTATTATAAAATTCTAACATAAACTGAAATTAATAGAAAGATAACGAATTTACTCACTATGGCACGAATCCTAATTTTGAGCATATTTACGAAGAAATAAAAAGTAATTCGAAGGAAAATGATCTTTGCACGGCCTTAGTGATTGTTTAATAACTTTTATAAAAATTTTACATGTATAGTGAAAATCTGCATATCAGCAGCAGTATTAAAATAATTGAAACAACACGTGTACAGTTTTACAATATTTATTATTTATTTTATATTACATTCATATCTAATCTTGTTAAAAAAATTACGGAGTACACAAACGGTCAATATATTATCAGTCAATGACTATGATATTCTCAATTTAAAATAGTTAAATAAAAAGATAACCTTACTTTGGATATTGAAAAAGATTTATAAATAATTATCTTACGTTGTGAATAGTTTGTTTATAAGTTCCTCATTTAAATGAGAAATATATAAAATAGACTGTTAAAAAGTATCGATTTTTCGTCAATTATTTAAACACATTTATAATAAATCAGTTTACTTAACCTGACTAAATGATCATAAATGTCTTACTTCCTATATTCATTAAAATATATTTTTTGTGCATAACTTATACTAAATAATTTATTATAAATATTCTTAAGGACGGAGGAAACTTAAACACAAATAGGCTTTAAAATTAACAATCAAACTGTATCGTTTAAACTATCTTAAATAATATAGCGTGTGCGAAGCTTTTTAACAAAAATGAAATCAATAGCTAATTTAACATATTTGGTAGTAACAATCACAGTAACAATTAGTACACGCATTTTTTATTTAAATTATCTTTGCTTTAATAAATGCACAGAAAATTATGAATCTTCGACGCGTAATCAGGTTAGAGAAATACAAAATTTGCTGTTGTAAAAATTAAAGGTAAATGTGATGAAGGTAAGTCTATTTGTCCAAGTGGAACGAAAAGATTATGAACGGAGGTCTAATACAAAGTTCTCTGTTTTACTAAATGTATAAATTTAATAAAGATTTAACATATTTGGCTAATGTAAATGTCGAAAGCCCATAGGGGTTGATAAGGGTAAAAATCCTATAATAATGTTTTGAAATGTATTTATAACATTTTATACTTCTTTTGTAGGATTAAAATGTTAATTTTTTTTTCGAATGACTTTGGTAATAAATTGTAATATTATTTAACGTTTTCATATTCATTTATAATAGATACATTAATAAGCTTCATTAATAGAATTGTCGTAAATGTATGAATTATTTACGATTTTAAAAGAAACCTGTCGGTAAAACTGAGCGTCTTAGGATATAACACTCAAGGACGTATCCTTGCGTTCTCGGTAATTATCATTTTTTATTGTCATCTCACTCATCTCTTTTCGTTCATTCTGCTTAGTCTTGTCGCATTCCTTCTCATCATCTACGAAGTTCCACGGCTGTATGTTGCCGGTTCCAAACAATATGAAAAATATCGCTGATACTATGTATACAGATGCTCCTACGAAAAATACTGGTCTCCATTGATCAAAACTATTCTGAAAATTAAAGTAAAGACGTTAAAATAGATCAATGTAATTATTTGAAAGTAATAGTAGGCTCTTAATATTTACCCCGCTTCGGGTGAAGTAGGCGGTAATCATAGGTGTGAAGAAACCGGCCGTACTTCCGACGAAATTAGCAATTCCATAAAGAGTTCCTGCATAATTAGGTGCTAAATCTTGATGATTTTGAAGGTTTGTGAGAGTAGCAGCGCCATTAAAACCCATCGACATCGTTATCATTGTTACTGATAACGCAGTTGAACAACCGGTGTAGACCAGAAGAATAAGCAACACACCGGGCAATATATGTGAGAACAAGCAGAAGAATTTCCTTATTGTAGTTGTAGTCATCAACTTTTTTGAAAGTATACAGTCACCAACCGCTCCGAAGATAGTTGCAGAGACTAATCTTGCAAGGTAAGGTAAAGCCGATATTATTCCAGCCGCAGATAACTCGAAACCGAGGACACTTGAAACGAATTTAGGTCCAACCGTCATAATAAAGTATAGGCCCCATAAGTTTCCGTAGTGAAGTACTGTCATTGCTAAAAATGGAAATGAAGTAATGATGCTTTTAAACGGAGGTAAGCCCTGAAAAACAAAATAACCGTCATCACAGTTCATTAAAACATAAAAAAATAGTAAATTTTATTATTATGTTAAACTACTCTGACGTACTTATAAACAACATCAGTGTTCAAGACGCCGTTGAAATAAACCAACCATCAAAAACCAATTTTTGTCACATTAATCGTTTTAATTTGAAAAAATTAAATCGTCGTATCCAGTAACAAGCATACACTTAAAGATATGATATTACGCTGTTATGATATTAATGAATCAAAGTGCTGGTTTCAATTTAAAATTTGTATAAAAAGTTTTAATAGTTAATTAAAATCTATATTTCAAAAGCGTTTTGAACATTGATTCAGTTTATGGGTCCGACAGCGTATAATTTGAAATAATTATTAGTTTATAATGTACTCTATAGAGCTACGTCTTGAAGAAACGCGGATGCTGGCTTAGTTTGCGCTTCCAGCAAAGGAAAACATCGCTAGAAACCATCATATTCCTAGAACAACGGCTTTCACCGACTTGTAACATGAATACATATTTATCAGTGTGGTAGATAAATCACCTTAGACTGTTTACTTCGAAAAGAAAATCCTCCAGCAGTGGAAACATTAGGAGGGCTATTACTTCACAATAAATATAATTTAAAGCACAAAATAATCCTAATTATAATTAATTACAATCTTTTGGAATATAAATGAGGATTTTTAAAACGAATGAGTGAAAACAGTAGTAATGAGCTTTGAAATATTGCAGAATCTGTATCCGGATTTCTGAGTAATGTTAATAAATTCAAATAATATTTAGCAACAAAAACCTCATTGCCGTTTACCCAAAAGTTACACTTTAATGTTAGGTCTATACAAATATGCGTAATGATTTGCGCGGTCAATTTAATTTTACCTTGGAATTTGTGACCCTGTCACCGAGAGCGTCTAAAATATATTTCCTTTCTTGATCAGAAATTCTGGGATGTTCATTAGGTGTGTCTGCGACTAAATACCACCATAAGATACACCAAAACAGAGTAAGAGCTGCGGGAACGTAAAAGGCAGATGCCCATCCGAATTTTTCAAGTAAAGGTCCAGTTAAAGACCAAGTCACCACTGTGCCCAATGTACCTCCCATCATAGCACTTACAAACTTTCCTTTTTCTGCGGGTGGTGCCCACCGCGCTACTAATACGTGTAAAGCTGGATATATAAAGCCCTGAAATAAAGTTTTGTAAAAATAAGACACGACGTTTGAAACATCTACACGATTTCATTACTTAATCTATACCAATATGTAAATTTTTACATTAAAATTCAGTACTTATAACTTGTACTTGAAGTTGGTGCTGCTAGTGTTATTGCAGACTCTTAAGGTTTATTGGTCTCAGTAGTCGCTGCTACTAAATACACGAGCTAAAATAAATATAAGATGTATAAATATAGATTAAATTAGAATGATGCACTATGTTACCTTTAAAATATAAAATAAATAATCCTACTCTATATAACATTTTATCAGAGGCTATGAGTTTAATTTCTGGTATTGTATAATACAACAGTTGTATAATACAGCTTATATATAACAAATTGTTATTAAGGTAATAACATTTAAAATGTTCCTTGGCCAAGATTGTAATAAAGAACATAGAATATTGTACTAGACAACAAACAATACCATCCATTTGCCCGATGCTAAATAAAACCGCAAACATATGTTACGTCAACCAATAAGTTATTATGAATACTTATCATTCTGATTTAATATGCAGAGAACTGAAAATGATTATTAGAAGACTGTTGTAAACAAATACAAGTTTTACTAATTCCGGAAAATTTTCCACAAAGGTAATTTATTCTTCTAGATTTTCTAATTTGATAAATTTGTATACGATTGATATATGTTTTGAATTTTACAGGTTCTATTTCTGGTTATCCACATGGATTTTTAAGAATTGATATGTCCAATACTGAAGAATGCTTTACAAGCTCACAAAGGGCGTATAAAAAAATGGATAAATTTGAAAATAAAAACGTTTATTTGTACAATGTTGTCATAATAACCGTAATAAGTTTTTTTTTATCCCGACTGGGATTCATATTTATTTATTTTTTTCCTCTGTATAATCCCTCTGCAGGGACTCAGGGCTTTTTCTCATAATGAGAGAGTTTCTAGCCTTAATCGACCACGTTGGCCAAATGCAGGTTGGCGGATAAAGCCAATGATATTAAATTTCTTAAAGCGCAAGTAACTCAGAAAAGTCATCGGTGCGGCGCCGGGTTCGATCCCGCGACCACCGAATCAGGGGCGAGGTCCGAAACCACTCGGCTATCACGGCTTCATATCTTAGGCAATCCGAATTTTGAATTCATGCCTACCATATATTTTAGGGTTATAATATAAAACGTCTCCTCTTATTTTACATGTGCGATGTATACTATCAGAAGCTTAGTTCAAACAAAGAAAAGGTAACTAACGTTAATATCTTACCCCAGCAAATCCAAGGAAAAATCTTGTCACTATAAGTGCTACGTAACCCATCCTAGCAGCAGCCGGACCAACAGCTGTTAACACAGCACTTGCAATGGATGATATTAGCACCACGTATCTAGGGCCCCAACGTTCAGCAGCCATACCCCCCACTAGCGAAGTGATAGGGTAGCACCAAAAATAAGCACCAAGAATCATAGCCTGTTGGTTCGTCGACCATTCGAATAATGCGCCCCCGGTCACCTACAACAATAACCATAAAATTTGGTAGATAATTTTTATTTGCATGTTACCGACACCGACAAACAATGAACGAATATATTAATATAAAGTCTAATAACAAAAATATAAAAATTCTCTAAATAGGCAAAATATATTAACAATAAGATCTATAGCAACAATGATATCATACTCTTTATTTGCAGTACAAAAAGAAAAACCGATTTTATTTGTAGGAAAATCCTAAAAACATTACTAACTAATTTTATGTATACTTGTGAAAACCTGTAATGAAATCACACACTGCCAAATATGCATTCCTCAAAACAGCTCTAAGAATCTACAATAAAGGCAAAGCCAATATCTACATATTAAAAGCAAACAAAGTGTTTTTTAACTTTAACAGCGAGACACATTCTATAAGCGGATTTAGAATAAAGTATTTACGTATGACGATGACTTTTGTTCAGAATTAGATACATTAATCGATTTTCGTACCTGCCTCGGAGCCTCTTTGATTTCCGCAATATCATTGTTATGTATACTTTTGTTCACTGCAAGATCAGCTGTTGGACCGCAATGCGATTTAATCCTGTATAATGGTTAAAACATATATATACAAGACTATAGACGTAAAAATTCAAGCATTTTAAATTCTAAAAACATGTTAAATTTTTTTGTCTGAAATGCAAATAATTATGTCATATTATTTTCATTAACCTATTACCTATAGTTTACGTGTATGACACACGGTATGATGTCTAGCAAAAATAACTTAGAATATAATAAATTTGCCAAAACACAGTAAGCCCTGACAATTCGTTGACTTAAATTAAAAGACCTTAAATTTTTAAGGCATGATATCGTTAATAAATATCGTGGCTCTGAAAATTGTTATTGAATAGCGTTAAAATCAATGCAATTATTGTTCAACAAACGTTAAATAAATGGTTAGAAAAAATTAACAACTAAATAGCAATATGCTTCTCGCCATTAAGGTCGCAAATTTAGTAAGCAATTTGCGATCATTATTAACTACAACATAAAAATTTAAAACCTGATGGGTCCGGAATGTAGAATAAAGTATGCAAAGGATGCAAAAGCCTACTTGAAAGTCAATAACCCTTTTATAGACAACGTAAAACCGCTTTCCTTTAAGCCAATCACCATCATGATAAAATCGGTATAAATTAAATATGAACAGCAGTGTTTACTGTTTTAAATAAATATGTCGTTAATAGATTTGTTTTCCTCGTTTGCTTACCACCGAGATACCTAAAATAAGATAAACCGCATCATTACGCAACGTTTTTGAAGGCGGTTTTTACGTATTAAATAGTTTTGAAACAAAAAGTACAACGTAGACGTTGTTTTTATTGTGAATTGTTTACTTACGAGATGTTTCTAGGAGTTGGAGGCACCATGGCAATGAGATTCAAGCTCATGTTAACACGAAGCATGTAAACCACCCAGCAGCTTGTAAAAATCATGAATCCTAAGTTCAACCTTGCAGGAATCACGTCTGAAATTAGAATCAAGTATTTAATTAAATAAAGACTAATCGGAAATTTTTGGTATCCACTACCTAAGTTTAAACTAGACTTCAATTCATAAGGGTCAGTGTTTATCGTTTTCTCTATACAGCTTGATATTAAAACTCCTTGATGCTACTTCGCAAAATAATATATAATAAATATTTGAAATTGTGTACATCGAAAGAAATTCCGTAAGTCATAGGTAATCTAAAGTACAAAAAACTAAATATTGCCGCTTACAGGTAAAGGTTTACGTATGAGACGAAAAAAGTTCAATATTTTTCCCACATTATGAGTGGAGAGTTCTGTTCTGATATGATCTCCACCCATATTTACACAATAAAACTCGTCATGCGATATCTCATGGGTTAAAAATCTGTGGAAATTTTTGACCTCTACATACGCTCTTCTTTATGAGCTTATGCCAAGCAAAATCTACCAATATAATCATCAAATTACGAAAACGAGAAGTACTCTTGGAATATGTAGGAAATAACCAATTCGTTCTGTAAATGATAGAATAGACAGCTTTAACATTTTAATTAAGTAAATACGATTCATACTATTATAACGCGTACATCGTCATGTCACATGTATTTAATCTTCACCAACGATTGTCTTATGAAATACAATAATGCGAGTGCACATTATGTCAATCGCCCAACCGCACCTAATAATTCACGACAATGAGAATTCCTATCTGCGTAAAATTATACAAGGTAAAGTTTGTTTTATTTCCTTGTTTCATTTTTATTTAATACTTCTCTAGAAAATTTCTATGAAGTCCTCCTCGGGGATAAAAATGTAATAAACATATTTTTTTATGATAAATGAGAAATAAACGTCTTTATCGTTAACAAAATAAAACCTATTTATTTATAACATTTATTTATTACGGCACTCTATGCTTTTAAACGCTTTGCTCGCTTATTATTTTTCAAATCCTCTCCATATTAAGGTTTGCTAGAAGAGAACTCTGTTAGAGTTAAGCTCGCCTTTGTACCATCAAATTAAGTTCACCGTGTTCTATCATATTGTGTATAAAAAGAATAAATAAAATAAAACCGTTTAATTAAAAATCAACATTTTTGTCTCATACAAGTCATATAAGTACAAGGATTGCCCAAAATATTTTTTTTATAAATCGTGTGTAAAGCAATTATGATGAAATATATAGACCGGAATTGTTTAACGTTGTAAATGCCATTAATTACGTCATGATCAATAATGTTAAACCGCTTTAAATATTCGCATCAGACTTTAAATAAAGCCTGTATTATTGAAAAGTAGTTACGACGGACCCAGGATTTGGAGATGTATTTTAATAACCGCGATTTTATTTTATTTGCATAGTTCGGCCACCGGTATTGACTTTTATACAATTAAAAACTCCTTTTCCAATTGAACTAGTTTCGACGTGTATTTAAAGTTCATTTAAAAATTATAATATTTTAAACAACCTACAACACCTATGTTGTGTTATATACTATCGAAGACAAGCAACTCAACTGAATCGTGTATATTCAAAATTAAGATAATTATTAAGGACGGATTATTATACAATATTACATTAAAAAAATATATATTGAATCTCTGTTGAAATATACCATAAAAAGTTAAACATTTTTTTTTCTTTTAGTTTAATTTTGGTTGATTTATACTAACATTCACAATATCTGTAGCCAACGTTTGCACGGTTTCTCTTCATGCAGCTAATTATTATAAGAAAATTATTATTATAGGTATTATATCAAGTTCATTAAACCCTAAAAGCGTAAAAGTAAAGATAACTGTTTTAACTTTAATCTCATTTAACACTTTACAATGTCTTATCCTCAACATTATTGTAACAAATGTTTTTATTGATATAACATAAAATTCCTAAAAAAGTGTGTATTTGAAAATGTTAGATAAACTTGGCAGAAAAAATAACGAAACGTCTAACAATACCGCTTAGGCGATTATTTTGACTTCGAATTCTTCAATATATCATATTGTACAGTTATTTTAATATAAAGTTATTCTTCACAATTTTAAAAATATATTATTAAATAGCAATAAAATGTAACTAATGACGAAACTGAATTCATAAAAGTAAAAAACCAGCAAAAAAAGTGTTATTAGTTCCCATGTTGTACATATTTACTCCACGATTTCAAATAAACCACGTCATTTTTATTATAATTTGACCATCATTATGTATTTATCTTAAATAGTGTCCTTAATTTTACACAGTAAACGTCTTAAACAAAATTTAGGAGTACATAAAATTTCTATAATACGTGTATGAATATCAATAGTTGTCTACGTAAAAATTATTGCTTATTTCAACGTATGTGACTCTATTGAGCAAGTATTTGTAATTACATAAAAGTTGTATAATTTACGGATAATTAATAATTATATTTACAGATAAAATAAGCTATGATGGAGTACGTACATGAATCGTGACAGTCTTGTTACTACTACCTATGATTATATTATTTTTCCTTTAATTCATATATATCTTGTTGTATTTGAAATTACAGAAATGAATTTATCTATGATCTAAGTATAGAAATCTGATAAGGAAAATATTGAAATGGCACGTGATTTTTTTTATTGTATACATACTTCTAATACCCTACAATAGAAAAGAAAATATTAACTCTAATTTACTCTTTATTTATCTTAAAACTTTGTGTTTTTTTGTTTTTCGAAATTATAAGACGAACAGGACATTCACCTGATGATTGGTGTAACTCCCATCCATAATAATGTAGCACTACTTAAGATATTTTGCCTAAAAGTTTAGCATGACGTTAACGTGACATAAGATAATAAAACCTGTAAGCTATTATTTAACTAGCTATAACAATCTTTAAATCAGAAAACTATGTATTAAATATTTGTATACAGACTATCGTTCGGCGTAAGAATTAAGTGCTTTGGTTGTCTATCTAAACAATCCACGGCAGGCAAGAGACTTACAACCATTTGAGCTTTCTTTGAGTTTTAATTTATCTGTAGTTGATTCTATAGGCAAAAAATTTGAACACAAGCCTTCGTCGATAGATATTACATGAAGCATAACATTCTTTATAATAGAAATAATCGTTTCATTATCAATCTATTCAAAATGTATGTTACCTACAGCGAGGAAATGAGTATACACAAAACACAATAGTTCATTGTCAGGACGTTTTACAAAACGACCTTGTTAGCAACTTCTACTCTAAATTATTACAGATTATCTATTCATAATTATGATCCTATGCTGTCAATCTTAATTTCAATTATATGAAGGTGAGTTCGTGAATACATTCAAAAAAAATTTGCCGATCGATGTTTTATCTACTTATTCACATACATTATTCGATAAGAAATCAAAACGTATATTCTTTATCATTTCTTAAGACACTTAGTTTTTAAGCTATCTAATCTTTACCTAAACTTACTATATCTAAAACAATAACTAATTGATGATGGTAAATGTATTGGAAAGTGTTTTTTAATCTACATTTTAAAAATATTATAATAAATTTAACACGTCGGTATTATAACTGCATCACAATACCCGTAAACACTTTAACTCCTGAATCGATATTGCATTTGTTACTTTTAATTGTATTTCAAAGCTAAGTTCTTCCTTTTAACACAGCGTTCCACGTTTCAGGTACGGATTTTAAGGGCAACATACTATTGTTTTCTATTATTTTATAATTTTTGTTCCTAAATAACATATCGACCCCAACATATCTTATGCACATTTTATTTAGCTGTCCAACAATAAATATCTAATAAATTTTATTAAAAAGATCTCTGGCGCCTTTAGTTATTGGGTCCTCTAGTGCGTTTTTGATCACACCTAAGCGAGCGGTCACCATCATACCAACAATTTAATCACAGCATTTCTATATTCTCGCTGTCACAATGTGAGAACTATCGCTTACATATATAGTTTCATCGACAACTTTATTGTCACATAACATCATTTGAAATTGTGGTCAACGGTTGGCCCATTGTGGATAAAGAAATAATTACAAAGAATTGCATTGAGCACATTGCGAAAGAAAGTAGTAATAATGAAGTACAAGCGTATAATTCAATAGTAGCTGAGCGAGCCGAGATAAAAATCCAATAAAACCCACGTACGAGGCGCGGCTGAACATTCTTTTATCGTCTACGTTCCGAGTTCGAGCGTCAACAACGGCCCATATTTAATAACAATGCGAGGCTTCACTCCGCCGTCATCTGTTGACGTTAGTGTGTCGGTGGAAATGAAACGGTCGAGTTTCCCAAACACATAACATAATTCTCATTTAAACTGAAACATCAGTCTTAAGTTATGCATTTTATAATCCCATGCGAGATCGCAGCCGTCTCCGCGTTTATTGTTAGGCAAATACGGATGTAGAATGAGTTCTTATACGAAACGTTAATGCAAAAACTTATTGTTACAAACTAAATACTTCGTAAGCAATCAAAATTTATGGAATCAAACCAAAAGGATTTTTATTAATATTATATAAAAAAAAACCCCTGTACACCAAAACCTAAACGGTTAAAGTTATATTAAACATCGCTTGAGCCGTGATGACTATGCTTAAGGCAGTCGCACGCGTCACGTCACGAAGAGACGCGGGTTCGATCCTCACTGAACTTATTGTGACATTCACCAACCCTTACTTGATCATCGCGGTAGATAAACTCAGCTCTCTCATCGTGTCCCAGCAGTGGGAGCATTAAGTGGGTTGTTTATTGTTATTATTATATTAAAAGTTGCTGTGTAATATCCGTACATATTATGTGTCTGAGTTTCATTAAAATACAAGCAAAATACTTCTGGAACCTTACCCAGAATTGATTTAATGATAAGTCAATTAAAATATCTACTACCTCCAAACTGTCTATTTTAATGTTTACACTTTAATGTAACCTTGTTTATTTAAAATTATTGTTACAACTTAAAACTTTAGTAAGTTTTCTTTAATTAAGGTCATGCAAAGATCATTTACTTGCAAATATTCAATCAACTTCGGAGTAATTACAAGAACTTTTTACTTTTTATTTAGTTTTTTAACTTGTTATCGTTAACTCTTTTATTAATTAGAGGATCTAGTAAAGAATGTTGCCGTATCTAAATGCAAAAACTGAATAACTCGAAGTACGCGACAGCTTTAATGAAAACCTGACCAACAAGTTTGAAAGCATTATCTATAAATAGATCTTAAAAAAGAAACTAAATGATCACAGTATGAATCAATACGAGGATGTAGCTTCAAAGACAACTAGTGCCACATTATAGGCAGACATTTACTACCAGGTGAACATCCCGCACAAATCGACACTTAGTTGACTAAAAAAATAAATAAAATTATATACATTGTACCTGAAAGTAGTTCATTACAAAACAACCTTTCCTTTTTATATATTCTTAAAATAGTTCAAGTTAGAGAAAATTTTAAACTTTTTAAAATTGCTAAACAATGAGGCTATTTTAAATTATCTAACTAAAATTTATTTTAATAATTAAAGAATGATGTACAGTTTTGCTTCTGAAAATTAATCACACAACCTTCTCGGACAAATTTCCAATTTGTTAAGATAAAATGATATAAGACATTTTGCTGCCCTGGTCTTGGCTATTTAATAGTTGGGTGAAGGACGTGTGATTTTACAAGGACTTTTAGGACCGTTGGTAAATTTATACCTTTGCTGTCAAATAACTACTACTGATAAAAGTCTGAGTTCAATCCTGTAGAGGATATATATATATATGCTTTACAAAGCTCAAGCTCCTATAATCCTATAGCTTATAGAAGCTTGAGCTTCGTAAAGAAAAACTCAGTAAAGAAACCGTCATGTTATATGAAGAACAGATTCCTTAGAAATGTAACCTCCACCAACACGCGCTCAGTTAAGTATTGGCCTCATCTCTTCTTGTAAAAAAAGGACCAAAATCTCAGTTGTGAGAACAGTACACGGAAGGTACGGGAACAGTGGCTGTATATACTTTTGAATTCCTTAACCAAAAAATAATATTCGTTCAAAAATTTTTTTTTTTTAATATGTAAAATTACGATATAACAGAACTGTTTAACGGTAGCAAGGGGATATAAAAATAAGAATACTTATACCGATGCACAATTCATTTAATTATTATTCATGAATCATCCAAAGACATAAAAAGGTTAAGAATAATAAATGTCAATCCGACAGCATTTTAAAACTACTGCCATTTTTATTTATTTACAACACTGCTCATTATTCTACATATGCTTAAATGTATGTAGTAATAAATTTACAAGACAAAACAAACATCGATTGTATTTTTATTAACCGCGAATGATGTATATTCTAGATTTATCCATCTAATATCTTTAGTAGGTGAAGCGATTGCTTATCGAAAGATTTGTAAAAACACCCTCTTTAGACCATATTCGCTTAAAAAACATTTAATTACTTTACTGTAATTGGAATCCTATTATTCCCTATTCACTGATGTTTTACATTGCCATTAAATGTAGGCCTATAAATAATATACAATGACAATATTTTATAAGAGAATGAGTCTTCTTCAACGTAGCTGTAGCTTTCGAAACCTTTAATACGAGTCGACCGAAATAGCGATTTTTTTTATTGTTTAAAAACTCTTTACACCAAACATAGATTAAAATTACGACTATAGCGTGATTTTTTCAAGACACTATTAAGTAGGTTTTAATCAGTAGATTACGCTAATAATAAATAGCTAAGCTACTTTAGTACGAGGTTTTAGGCTAAGCTCCATCAGCGCTCTGCTCTAATTATTTAACATACTCTTATTCAAAAAGTTTGTCTCTTAAATAATATGATTTAAGTTAATTAATTTTTTAATGTTGCTTTTGCTTTATGTTAAAATATTAAATAAGGAGTATAATTTATGTTTGTTAATTAATAAATAAAAAAGTTTAATCACTTTAAATTTTAAATTTTATATAAAATTTTCCTCTATTTTAATTATTTTAATGATAAAAAAAAAGTAATGATACATACCAAAAAATTTTAAATCGATCACAGCCATTATTGAATATTTTTTTTATTTTCTTAAAGATAAACTCTGTTACGTTAGAATAAAATGCAACTCATATCACGTACATACTGCAATCAACCGAACTAAAAGTTAACACGCGTGGACAGTTAGTGACCGAATGCTGAATGTAAAACCACCGCGACGATTCTACAGCCACTGTAACCAGCGGACGTGGTAACGTAAACAATTATTAAGCTACCACTACACCTCAGTTTTATATCCGAATACAGGCGTGCATAATTGTATGTGGTGCCGTGCGCGTACTCAACTCCGAGTATACTTTTGCTAACAAAAAACTACTTTACCGCTTTAATGTTTTTTCAAATAATGGACAATTAGAACCTTTTTTAAAAAAAATACAATGAATTGGTATACAAAATGTCAACAGATATTAAATCGATTTTTGCTAGTCGAATTTTACTGGTTGTAGATCTCTGTAGCCAGAGACCGTATAAGTAGGTAGAGTCTACAGCCAAACAGTAGTGTGCAAACATTACTATGTGTCCGTCTCCCTGTGTTACTGGATTGTCTGGAAGAAATTGCTTCTGTCCAATAAGATCGTTCATTGTACATTTCTCTTTGGTTGTCTTAATGTATTCATATTTATGTAAATGGGTACAATAAACATTATATTATTATACTTAATTGCTATGAGCAGGCGAACTGTGTGTGTGGTGAACTTCTTGCAGTCACATCTTTTCATAGAATCAAAAAAAGCTAATTATTACAGTCTTTAAATTAAAGAGCGGTCACGTAATTTAGTTCATTACATTTCTAGTAATAAATGAACACGGCAAGACTAAAAACAAAGCAAAATAATAAAAAAATGCAACATTTTTTATGAATCATGTAGGTATGTGAACCTTTTTTATTATACTTATTTATTATCGAAATAATATGACATAACAAAATAAACTAATGTTAAAATAACGCGAAATTGTCCTTGACATTATTAACGTATTTCACATACGCCACATGTGTAAGCAACTTTAAGAAGAGTCTACGAAGTGTATGGTAATTTTCAAACGTTGTCACTTTATTTCCGGTAATTCAATTTGAAAAATGAGTCTCAGCTATATCAATATTTCTTTAGCCAGAAGCTCAATTACACCTTTTCATTACTTTACCAAAGAATTTTTTTTTCCCCAAAATTATAAGAAAATTAACATTATCGTCGAGATTAAAGCAGTAGATGATTCATATTATTCTAACCAGAACTTTACTCAACGAAGATGTTTAGGGCAAATTATTGTCTGGTGTTTACATCTCAAATCAAACAATCTTTTGATTCCGATTTTTTTGTATTTTTAAATAGCTGTTTTCAAGTGGTTATAATTTCAAGCGAATTATTATTAAATCAAGACAAGTTATATTTTAGTCATGTTATAAGAATACGCATACAACTCAAATAAGAAAAAAAAATATGCTTAAAAATTATGCGACAAACCTTATATTTAGGAACAATTGAGTATGGAAAATTTCTTATGGTAAACTATTTCAGAACATCGGTGAATAACAACAAAGGAGGCGATTATTTTTTACATGGACTTGTTTTTAATAGGACTATGTAAAGATAAATGATTTCCTAGTTTTTGTATTATCCAACCTAATTAGGGAATCAATCAACGTGATTATGTGAAACTAAACGAGTAAAATTACTGCCGATTATATTTTTCGTGTCTATTAGGTACGCTTGAAAAAATTTTTTGAACATTTATTATTGTCAAGCAGTGAATATTGGATTACTGATAATGTGACTTAAGACTCTTCGTCCGGAATTATTTTTCAAAATGCAATCTCAATATATCTTTAAAAGTTGCTACAAATTTGTGACACAAACACAAAATACTGCCGCGTTAACAGAATATTCAATTGTAATCAGAATAAAAACTGCAACTGCAAAGGCATAATATAAATTTTATTAACACATTAAAAATTTTATTTTTATTATGTGTTCAGGAACTTAATTAACTAGTAACCTGAATGATCTGTTATGTTTGATAAATGTCGTGTGTTGTTACAATAATTGTTTACCTCATGAACCACCTCCGCTGTAGTCTTTTTTATTAGAGGAGTACAATAGTTTCGGGAGGCCGAAATATTACCTAAGTCATTATATAAATGTTATTCTCGTTTTACACATAAAATTGTACTTAAATTACGAAGATTTAGCTAGTGTAAAACACTTACTTTAATGTATAGACAATTATACAATACTATTTATCAAAATCCAAATAATTATTATTCAATGTTATTATAGCAGTGATATTTAACTTATAACGTATAACGTATGTTAATGTAAGATTAAATTATATTAATATTTTTGAAGAAAACGATTTTTTATATTTTATTGTAGTAGCCATGTCGCCCCTTTTCAAAAAAACGAGATGGTATCAATATCCAAAAAAAAAAACAAATGGTTTGTTCATGTTTTTAAAGGTTTACATTTATACGTTCATTTCATTGCTTCATTTGATTACCAAAGATTTTCATACAAAACCTGATATTTTCTATTTAAAGCATTTTTTCTGTACATATTTGAATAATAACAATAAAAATGTTGGTGTAAACGGATATAATGTTGACATTTTTTTTAAGTACTCCGGAATTGATTATTGGCCACAGTCTCGTCACTTCTATATCAATTAGCTATCCTTGAGGTCTCTTGTATGATTTTTTGTACTTTACTGCTCAAGAATTATAAGAGATTACCCAAAATGATAAGAATTGATGTCAGCGAGTAGATTAAGATATATGAGTTTTTAAGACGGAAACACTAGCGGACTCTTCAATACTACCTCCTAGAATAAAAACTGCTTTCTTTTATCTGTTATTAGCAGACCCGGCTACGCGTTGCTGAGGATAGAGTACAATTTTTGGTGTTTGCATACCCGCCCATGTTTTACTCAGGCCGAAGTGTAATCACATTTGACACAGCGCCATCTATTGAATATTAACTCAATCCAGTGTACAAATACTGACTTCTATGAGAATCGTTTAGTAATTGTGACTATCAGTTAAGGTCAATGTCTGGAAATAGCGAATAGAATATTAATAATTATCGTTCATAAACTGCAAGGCGCAGCAAGTAATAAATTATATTAAATTGGTAATGGCAATAAAATGCACCAGCATAGACATGTATTGTCTATGCCCACGCCGCCCGGCGTTACAGACGTTCCTCCATTACAGTTGTGTAGACATATCTAAAGTTGTTTAATGATTATTGAAGGAAATAAAAACTACATTTTTGATAGTTTTGTTAATATCGCGAAAAACATACAGCTCGTTGTGTAATTAATTTTTTAATTTTTTTTATTATTTGTATATTTATGGGACTAAAAATCATTTTTAAGCATTTTCTGTTACTCATAAAATTATATAAACATTTATAAAAATTCAGTTCAATTTTTTTAGAGTAGCAACCCTGTTTTTTTAAATTTTTACTTTCGTTGTAACAGTCAACAGTCGACCGCATTCAATTATCGTGATAAATAACACTGTTGCGATTGGTGCTTATTACATCTACGTATCTCGGTTATTATCTTTTGACTTTTATACGATTAATTTCTTAACAAAAGTACATTTCTTTAAAACTTTTCGGTGTAAATATTAAATTAATGTAAAATCCTCATTATCGAAGTAAGTTATTTATTTTATTATTAAAGCTCTATATTTTGTGTTTGTTTTCTTTTGTATATCTCGGTAACAATAAAATTGGTTTGATAAAACTTCCGGTTTCTACACGTAATGTAAAAAACTTTGTTCGATGCGATTATAGTTTTAGTTTAAGTAAACAAAATGTTCATTAGGTATCTTGGTCAGTTAAGTTTTAGAAGATCTTTTCACGTATCAACAAAACTAAATCAAGCAATGGGGATTGATGGTAATAACATTTTAGCGGAAAGCTTAAGGAAACAAGTGAGTAAAAGTCTTATTATTTCTACCTTACATAAAAACTAGTTCACAAGTTAATAATTTTTATGTGCACTAAATATATTTTAAAAGCATTCTTTTACATTTCTATTAAAAAAATATGTTTATTTATTTTCTTTTTGTCCAGGGTGTTGAATATGTATTTGGTATTGTTGGAATACCAGTTATTGAAACATCTTTAGCCTTTCAAGCAGCTGGGTTAAAATATGTAGGAATGCGTAATGAACAAGCTGCTTGTTATGCAGCACAAGCTATAGGCTACCTTACTGGTCAGTAACATAAATTCTATGACATAAAAAAATGGATATTTAATAGAAATTTTCAAATAAATTACTATGTACATTGCCTTCTTACATATATATATATATCCATCAATACATTTCATTCTTAAGTGATTTTAAAATTAAAACTACAATATTATATAAATTATTAAAAATGTAAGTCAATAGATACAATCTAAATTGTATGATATAATTTCATAATCCAGATTTTTATAGGCAAACCTGGAGTATGTCTTGCTGTATCTGGTCCTGGTCTACTTCACTGCATTGGGGGTATGGCTAATGCTCAAGTAAATTGTTGGCCATTGCTTGTAATAGCTGGTTCTTGTCCTGAAGATCATGAGGGCATTGGAGGCTTTCAGGAGTGGCTACAGGTCAGTACCTGTCTGTATATTTTCTATCAGTTATTAATATCAGTATATTTTCTAATTTTTTTAGGATACCTTGCCAATTTTTTTAGCTAAATACAAAAACTTTAAAGACCAATAAAATAACTACTGCATGCATATGTAGCATAATTAAGTTTAATCATTTATTGTAAGAAACACAGTATGATGCAAATATGGAAGAAATAATTGTGAACAAAAATAATGTACCTTTTACATTATTTTAAAAGGTTGTTAAAAATACTTAATTAACCTAGTACTACTTATTTCACTTATATATGTATGTGATACAACTACTTAGGAAAGTAACGCTTAGCATTAATTGCTCAATACTTACATTTTAATGTATATAATATGGCACTTACAATTATAATTTTGTGAAATTAAACATATGCAAAAAGGAATTTAGGTATAATTTATCCAAACTGAACTCAGATTTTACATCTGCATTTTCTATGAATACATTTCTCAATACTTTACAAAAAAACATAGTACTTAATGCAGTTTGAAGTTTGACTGGTGACTTTGGTAACATGGTTACTATTAACATAAGTATGTATTATGGGCAGTTAGTATCAATAAGTACCTGATTTATTTCACAGAATAATTACATTTATACATTGCCCCTGCAACAACATGTCTGCATAGGTTTTTCGGCACCTATTAATTAAAATATTTTTGCAAATGTATTAAATTGGATCTTTTATTAGAAACAGGATTATCTTTTTGTATGCTTACTACATACATACATACAGTCACGCCTCTTTCCCAATTAAATTACATTGGTTATGTAACCTTAATATAATTTAGTATCTTTAACATGAATAGATTAGATATATTGGCATAACAATAAAATGGTGAACTATGATCTCTGTTTTGAACAGCATTGAAGATTGATTATAATAAAAAAGTGAAACAGCACAAATAAGATTTTCTGATAGCTATTTTATCTCAGTTATTTTATATAATTATAGAGAAAAATTAAAGCAGTAAGTAGAGCACTGCAAGCATATTTAGATTCTATAAAACATAACTAATATCATTTGTATATTGCATATAATTTCATCAGTTCAACGTGATATGATATGGCTTCATATTTCATGCCCAATTTCTTAACTCAATATGTTCCCATATTTATACTATATTGAATAATACATGTAGTATTACCATTTATTTATTTAATTAGATTAAAAATTTACTAAAAGGCAGTTTCTATAGTACAGAGCATTATCTCCCAATATACATTAGAAAAGGGTGGCAGTACCATGTTGATAAATTTGTATACTATGTACTACATGAAATAATATAAATCGTAATAAACATGGTACCCCGGTGTATTTTTGAAATAATGTACATGCAATGCCATGCATATTATTTAAATATCCACAGCAGAAAATTCATTTTCGTGCTCTGATATGGAAATTAAAATGTTTGAACATAATTATTCCATGAGTTAGGACTAATTCATAAAAATATTTATGTAGATCTAAATCTTATCATCCATCGACACTGCACTCCCCACCAGAGACATAATGCTCATGATCCTCAGCATTGAGGGACTGACTGGAAGGAAGGAAATCTGATCTATGCTTGGAATTAATTTTTGTTCTCGACATATTTATACCAAAATTTTTACTTTATACAGATATGCGTATACGTAAACATTTTAATTAGACAGTTCTAATAGTTTTCTTTATTTAGATGCAATCTTTCAGGGGCGTGCGCTCCATATAGGCAGAAATGCAGTGCTTTACTTGCCATTCACAGATATTTTAATAAAACGTTCATACGTTTCAGATGATTTTAATTAATAGTAAATATATGAATAAACAAAATATAATAACTCAAAAACCCCTGATATTTACAAACAGCGCTTATTCCCAAGCACACAAACATTACGTTTGACGGGCGTTTGGCGACGTGCCAGCGGCACTCGAAAATATTTTATCTAACGAACAAGGCAGGCGGCAGCGCCGCGCAGGAGTTTGTTCGCGAATTAGGGTGAATTTCGGTGACCGCGGATCGGCCGCGCATGCGCGCACGCGCGAGTTGTAGTACCAACTCCTGCCGCATGCCTTAGAATAATAGAAGGAAATCGAGACGTATCGCGAGGCCATTTTGCTATTTTCATGTGGTACGCGTTGTTTACTATTTTGTTTGCGCAAGTTTATTTAGTTTTTTTTTTAATTTTAACATTTGAAAGTGTGTACATTTAACAGTCTATTACTGAGTTTATATAATAATCGTAGTAA
>DWHU01000008.1:0-50611 GCA_018247975.1 Parides photinus
AAATGACAGATTCCAAATTCAAACGTAATATTTTCTTTTTTTGAATAGTAACAGTATTTATGGCCAGACTAAGTATAATCTTTACATGATATTTGACTAATAAAAGAGTATACCTTCTGGTAAGTTCATTTAAACTGCCAATAAAAGAAAGATCGTTTTTAAGTTAAAAAGTACAAAAATCAGTCGTCGTGAGTCGTCCCGAAGTAAAGAAGCAAATAAAGGTATAAAAGAGAAAGCACTGAAAATATAAAAGCTCTTGCGTTAGTAATTTGTACAAATTGACAAATATTATATTTACATTGTACCTTCCTGCTTTAATTTCTTATATCACATAAATATCTTGACGTTAAACATGAAAAAACGCTGGCAGTTCTTGCTACAGATTATACATTTATTCGTGGATTATATATTTTGGTTTTGATGGCTAAATATTACAACAAACATTTTATTCATGTAACAAAATCTTAATAAAACTAACTAAACTGTTACACTTACAGGTTCTTGATGTTAAGACAATTAAAAAAGCTAAGCTTTAAAGAGTTTTTAAAGAGGACCCTTGAGTTTTACTCTCTGAGCAAACAGGGTTTGTATTGTTCACCCTCCCATTGTTGCGACGTAACCCGTTGTTTTCGTACTGAATGAAAGTTAAAACAACTGTAATCATTCTCTTTTCTACCAAATTTATTTTCATCTTAAGGCAACAATTTTAATGAGGCAGAAAGTGGATGTAGTTTTCGTGTTTAACGAAATTGTTGACTTTCAAACTTTTACGATCAGGAATTATAACAACACATCAAAGATATTTATCACCGACATTAATTTTTAAATCAAACCAAAATAAAATTATTAATCCCTTATACTATTAATTATTTGATTAAAACACAGGGCACATATTATAATTAGGAAATGCATTGGACACATTTGCTCCGTTTCAAGTTCCTTACAGAAATTTTGTTTACAAATCAAATGCGACTGATACCTGTGCAGAAGCAGAAATTATTATAAATCTTAACACCTGCACAAATAACAACAAAAAAACTTGGAAAAGTGAGAAAAATCTCTTATTGCAGTATTTTAATAGATGTCTTTTATTGTTGGTTAATTAGTAAACGAAGTAGTATCGCTATAAAAATTTTATATTAAAAGACAATAGTTTTCGCCGTGCATGATATTATTTAGTTACAAGGAAAAGACTTCTTTATGTAAAAATGTTTGCAAGGATTCAGTCTTAGGTATCAGAGTTGATCCTATTCGAAGAGTTAATGTCACCCATAATTAAATCGGCAGATAAATAAAGTTCGGTAATAGTCGATATCGGCCAGACTTCATGAAGTAAAATAATTGTATTCCACAGCTCCGTACAACAGACAAAGCATTTCGCCGTAGGTGTGTTATCTTACATAAATAATTCAGAACTCACGTTTCATATTCAACACTCGTCTGTATCGCAACTGCCTGTGTCCTAATGAACTCTCTGTTATTTGCATAGATGTGGAGTAAATAAGATCAGCTCATGAGTGTCAAATACAGATGTCATAAATATTATATTTTAAGTTGTAGATTACAATTTCATAAAATTATCATACATAGATCATTGAAAGCAGAACAAAATAAAGAACTTTGCGTTAAATCAAACTTAAAAATACTTCATTATTATTTATGAATGCAACCTTATAAATCAAACTAGAAATAATAAAAACCTAAATAAAATTTTAATCATAATTTCATGCAACTTGAAATATTTCGTACTTGAATTAAAAATGTTTTGCACTTGTTTATTGTTATTACCTATTTGTCTTAATAGAAAAAGACTAGTAATGAATAGTAATATTAATCTCATTCATGAACAAAAGAAAGGAATGAAAAAGCCTTACAACTTCCGCTTCAAAAATAAAGTTGGTGCTGTGAAAATGCTGAACACGTTTCAAAAAGCAAAGCTCCGCTGTGTTGTGTAATCGCACTGGGATACTTTTCCTGACAAAGTGCGTCCTTGGAATAGTGTTCTTTTAGTTATAGCCATACAAGAAAACGGAGTAATTGGATAGTTTCTATCAAGTTGCGCGCCTTTATACATAAAACATATCTAAGAATTTAACTAGGTCGATCTTTTAGGTTAATAATTATAGTTCGATGTAATAATAACGTCGCGCTTGTTAGAATGATCTACACTACGATTCTCGTTACTGTCAGACAGTATTGATTCTTGTTACTATAATAATTTTTAATTTTATAAATTATAGATAAATATCTACGTAAACACGCAGCCCAATCAAAATTAAATTGAAGTTCGTAAATTCTAAAATTGTCTATTCGTTCCGAAGACTACTAGTAACTAACACACTGATAAAAATATTTGAAATCAGGATTGTTAATATTATTGTTTAAACATTTATCTATCACATTGAAAGTTTCCTTCTTAATATAATAAGCAGACATGAAATTTATTTGTAAAGATATAAATGGATAGCATGCGTTGAGAACGTTAATCTAGATATGCTTAATAATTCAGCACAAAAATGTCACAGTTTGTTTTTTAAACTTCTTTAGACGATATTAAAAAACCGCATTTATTTACATATTGTATTATAGTGTTTAACTTCTTCGTCGTTCAACAACTAATTGTAATGGAAATTTGTAAAAGTCAGTATTCGTGATGGAATGTATTATCACAAAATCTCTGTTGCATATAAAATAACATTTTTTTTTTTCACATTTACTTATAGATGTAAACAATACTCTTGAATTAATTTACTTGTGTTCTCTAACATTAGTGTAAATAATAGACCACGCAAAGAAATACACTTAATCTTAGAAAGTAATGAAGCGAACAAGGATCCATAAAATATTAAATCAAGAGGAAAAAGGCCATTTTGTTTGATGTTGCTATTGCGGTATGTACAACGTACATGTTCTATATAAAATGCAAAGATTTCATTACGATGAAGAATTTTATATTCTTTTAATAACGACCATTCTGTTATGAATACATGAAAGAAAAAATTAATTATTAAACTAATTACTTTATATTGAAGGTATAAAGAAGCTGGCTTGGGTAAACATGTCCATTCTCCTTTCATTTTGCTTTAATGGAGAATAAGATCCTAAACGAATAAAAATAAAGGAAGCAGTTTACGTAGGGGTTTCATTAAAAGAAATTATTATCTTTGTTGTTCTATAAGCTTAAATATTTTATACTCAGTATTCATAAAATATGTGGATGACACAGATTTAATAGCGAGGTTATTAAGAGAAAATAAATTAAGTATTACTAACACCATAAAGAAGTAGATTTATGTATCTCTATAATGAATCCTCGATTTACAATTCATATATAATATGAAAATATCAAGTTTTGAATATGTTTAGTTTTATTATACTATTTGTAATATTAAAAAAATTAATATACAGCTTCGTGTACAGATTCATGGTTGTACAGCCACGTGTAATTAGTAATAAGTTTAATTCTTGGAGCGTTCTGTGGTTCAATTATATTATATGCCATAGCAGGGAGACGTTTCTCGCTAGACATATTTTATTAAGAATTAATTTTACATATAACGTATTTCTCATTAGTCTTGTAAATATAGCAAGTATCATCGAACGCAAAAAGCAAAGTTGCAGTGTATAAAATTATTGTCTTTATAATAGATAAAAGAAATATTCGAAAAGGTTAGACTTTATGTAAATTTATAAAATTAATATCTTACATAGTTTTAATGTATTTAATGCATTGTAGTTAATATCCGATCGTCAAGTCTAAAGTAAAACGGTTCGACCATGAAAGGTTCGAACAATGCAGCAGCGAAGTCCTATTGTGAAATGTACAGAGTATTAAATGGGAAAAGAACTCGGATTTTCTGTTACTGGTGGAGGTCGATAAATCGACAATGCACTTCGGTATTCCTGACCGCGGGAGGGTCGTTTATCTTCTAATGCCTGTTAAATTTCAATACTCATGCGATTAAATTTTAAAAGTGAAAAATAAATAATGATTGTACATCTGTATAAAGAAATACAATATCACAAAATAGCAGTACTTGATAATTTAATCGCAAGGTATATGCTCTTTGTAACTGTAATTGCAATCAATGTTTATTTATATTCCTAAAGTTAAATGTTAGCATTATCCAAGAAATACCAAAACGTACTCTATTAAAATTGGCCACATAATATCAAAAATGACAACACTAAACTAACGTTACAATGTTTTGTAGACGGTCTATATCAAGTCATTCGGGCATTAACTACAGAAAAACGAGAGACGTTGGTATTTATGCCAAGAGAAAGTGTATTTCACAGTGAATTTTTAAAAAATTGTGAGTAAAATAGTAACCAAAAGTATTTTGCCAATTGCAAGACAAAAAAAGTTAAAATAAATAAAATTCATGATGCAGATATTAAAATATTATGAAAGTAATGTATACATTACATTTAATTATTATAAATACAGTAGCGACTAAAAAGCGATAATTCCAAGGAAATGTCAAATACTTTTTCAGCTTGCATACGGTAGTAAGGCAGACACCCTTTTCTTGAGGAACCTACTTTTGTTCTGTTTCATACATAAATTAATTATAGTGACAATGATGACGAATTTTATATAAATAATGTATGATTAATAGTTTCTAGGACGTTATTAATGTGAGTTATCGTATTTTATAATTTTATGAAAATATGCCACACACAAACAGGCTGAAGCAACGTTTTACAAATATGGAGTTTCACGTGGAAATAATAAAGGTATGGTATCTATTCCAACACGTTGACTAAGCTTAAAGTTTACGTTTCATTCGCATCGTACCAGCTCGCCCGTCGACGCTATAAATTCATAGTTCATTTTTTATTATCATAAAATACCGAGTGAATTTCAAAAGACTGACTTAAAGCAAATATCATATCAGTCTAAAACGCCGTCGCGAAGTTTTTACTTTCGAAAATTTTCCATTTTAAAATTCGCAATTCAAATCTAAAACCGTCCTTAATAAAAATATTAAAGTCTGAATTTAATTTAAAATGTTAAATTATCTGGAAATGGAAAAGAGTTTATACATGTTCAGGCTAACTCACCAGCGTTGTACCTGGCTTTTGGGTGCGATGCTGACCATTATAAACTTGCAAAAAAATAGAGAGAATGGGCAACATATTTTACACGAAAATCGATTTTATCAACTTTTAAATCTCAAGATCATAATGTCTTCTGAATCCATCAGAGAGACAAGTAATAACCGAAAAGTATTTTCATAGCAAGGTAACAACTAGAACAACACATTCTCTTTATCTTATAAGTATACATATATTAAATATTATTAGTCAATAATTTTCTCAAAAACAACGTTAACATTGAAGTTAAACATTTTCAGTATAAATGGACTAATTAAAATGAACTTAATTAAACAAATTGCGGTTTCATTCGCAACGTATTCAATATTATTGTCATAACAACCGTGTACTTTGCATATATTTTGAGGTATTCATTAAACTCTGGAAATGCTACCGCCCGCCGTACACAAGCTGCACGTAATTATTACATATATTAATATTGTTTTATGCGTATCTCTTTTGAAAACGATTTTATAATAATTGTAAAAGTGGTGTAATATATGTAAAGATACTTTGGCCATTACTTCCTAGTTTCTACATGATTATCAGGATATTTGCCTATCTACACTCATAACTGATGTGCATGTTGATGTGCATGTGAATGTTGTTCATATGTTAAAGAGAAACTAAAGAGAAGCAATTGACACTTTGCCAATTTATTAATGTTTAACATGTTTCCATAGTATTTGTTATTCGTTTTTAATAAGATAAACAGTTACGAATGAATTATTAATAGGTGGCTTGCTTGGAAACAAATATTTTTGTTCGTCGTTGTTGTTTCAGTTGTCTGTAACCGATAACAGTTTCCAAAGTGAATAATTCATGATTCACAACTCCATTATAAATGTTGCATTGCGGCAACAATTATTTGATCATTATCATTTTCATTATAATAATAATTAATGTATTAAATATTTTACAATCATATATTGAGAGTACATACATAGCCTTATTTGAAGGTGGAAATAAGTATGAATTTATTCATATAGAGAGGAAGAATTGTTACTAACAATATTCAATGAGATCCCGCCAAGCAGACGCCAGGTCGCAAATGAACGTCGTCGATATTACCAAAATGCTTTTGTTTACTACGTTATAGAATATACTAGACGTGACAGGGCATAAATAAAAAAAAAAACAGGAACTCCAGTCTCAACGTAAAAAAAATTTAATTTGCTTACATCATTTCGAGATCATGTTCATCGAATATCATATATATTTTTTATTATTTCTTATATATCTATATCATATATTAGAACATTACAAGATTTCAAACCTTTTTTTTGACATATTTATCCTCCCATTCCAAAAAAATATCTTCTGCTTAACATTTAATTACCAAAAATTACAATTAAAGAAAATGGATGAACAAAACTAAAGTATGATGTATAGAATATAAGATAAAAGATGAAGGGCGGTAGGTGTCTGTTGCCAGAGTCTATCTTCGTAGGTTGTTATATATTTAAACGTTACTGTGCTCTGATTTTAAAGGTGAAGTAACTTGTGAATTTATTGGGGTAACTTACCATTTTATGTAAATACATTGTTATGGGGAGGCTTATCATTACCACCAGGTTAACGTCTCGCTAAATTGTAAAATAATATGTTAATTTTTACTTAATTTGGCATAAATTAGAAAATCCACTAATTGTTAAATAATGTATTCAATAAAAAAAAACTCGTATCGCAGAAAGTAAGTAAAATTAAGTTTAACATTATCGTCATCGTGTTGATTTACTTCATAAAGTTTAATACACTGTCTGCCTATTTGTATCCCATGGTCCATTTTCATAATCGATTTTATCTAAAGTGTACATGAATAATTCAGACTGAGATCGTCTCATAATTTCTATATTTAAGACCGAATCTTTTTATAAGTTTCAAACCTAGTTTTTAATTGCTGTAGATACTAAGTGAATCATAATTCTGCCATAATCTCTGCTCTCTGCCCGGGCTATTAAGCAAAGAAGTAAAGCGAGCCTTACATGTCGTACAAGTCGACTAAAAGGATTTCCTGGTTCGCGAGCTTAGAAAACTTTAACTACTTGCACCATGCGTTCATGTTAATTAACATAAGCAGATCATATTTGATTCCAAAAAGATTCATTACAATTTCCAATGTGAATCGTATTATAGATCACAATAATCTTTATTTTTGATATTTTCAATGCTACAAAATATTATTAGACTAAACCAAAAAAGGTTTTATTTAAAATGTTATTATTATTGAATCAAAAATTTTTGTTTGTCTTAGTACATGAATAGTACAAACATACAACCCAAAAAGTTTCGTTCGTACCCGAGTAACTTATAAAAGATTAATATTTGAATGGGGAACAGGGTCCATTATTTCGTTGTTTCAATTTTGGGTTGAAAGCTCTGGTTCTTATTTTAGAGAATGAACTTCTTTGTGTAATAAAAATAATAAAGTATTTCGTTATAATATACCTTCTTAAAAATAAAATGTAATCCAGGCGTTTATTAATAAAAGGTGAGAGCCTTCTAAAACCACTTTGTTCCTAAATTAATAGGTGATTTAATATTGAAATGTTATTGCTTATTTTTATATAAATTATAATTATCACTAAGCTCGTATCTGTTATAAATCTTATATTGATGAAAACAATTTTTAAGAAACAAAACGTTGAAAGTCGAGAAAGTAAGTGGAGAGGCTCTTTGTTAACGAAATGGTGCGGTTCGCTTAACAAGAGCTCTTAATTAGTTACAAAGGTTTTGCTTTCAAACAAGTTAGTTTCTTACTTTTATAATGTTATAATTAATAGAACACTTGCATTTGACTTACCACGTAGAAACACCTTACATTTTCTTTCTTTTCTTTACATTTTAATACTTAAAACATTATAAATATAAAAAAGCGAAGAGATACACAATCGGATTCTCTTATTACATAGGTTTTTCTTATAAGCATGGTTCGTTTATGTACTATTTGAATTCCTAAACATATTATTAGAAATAACATCAGGACAGGAATTTTAAAATAAATATATTTCTTATAAGTATGATGTAACTAATAACATTAAAGGTTGAGCTAACGTGTTATCTATTTAGATAGTCCATTTTTCGTTTGTGTTATTATGTAGTTTAACCTAATTTTGTAACGCATTAAGATGTAACATAATTTTTGCTGTATTTATAAACTGTTGAAAAACATAATATAAAATATTAGAGAACACTTACATGCAGAAAATAAAACAAGATATTTAGCCGATGATATTAAGAAAGTTGGTAACGATATTTGCATAGCATTCGAAGAGCAAACCTTTACGCAACTTCTGTCTATATTCACTTTTAAAACCGGAACTTTTTAATATTTTTTTCTTCTACGTGACTTTAGTGAAATTTTATATTGAGAAAAGAAAATATCAAGAGGTGCCTTAACATTAAAACAAGGAGACATTTCAATTTACATTTTTGGATATATTTTAAAAAATTTCCTTGTCACTTGAGTGTTTTTATAATTAAATCATTAAAAACCCCAAACATGTTCTATTAAATCTGCAATAATCTATTTCACGAGAGCAGTAGAAATAAATATCGTATATTATATACAAGTACTATACCATATACCAATAGCTGTTTTATAACATTGCTTTTAAGAATAATAGGGTTATGTAATAAAAAAAAATGTTTTAGACAAATGTTATAGTAATGATATATTTATAGTAACAAGATCCCAAATAAGGATACAACGATTAATATTTATTGAAATTATATCACACAGCAATGGGTATATAAATTTGCCAAATATTATGAGGCAACTCCTTCCCGTACACATCTAAACACGTTTTCATTATAGGTGCCGCTATCTGCAAGTTTTATAGAGATTATATTCAAATATCATTTCAACATTCCCATTTGTCTATATTTTTAAGTTTTTTTTATGCCGTTAGTGACTAGCACTAGCAGAAAAAATAGAAACGGTTTTAACATATAAAAAAGTGTACAATGTTACCTTTCCGTGAAAGCCCATCGCCCATTGACCGATATTAATTCCCAAGTTCAGATTAGTCGAACAATGATTAACCAAAACGTCAGCGTTAACCTGTAAGAAGTAGAGAAAGAAATACTTGTTATGTTAAGCTTAAGATGTTTAGTAATGCACTTCTCTTTAAATTTGACACTAAGTCCTCTTTGAACGCAACGCAGTTAGGTTGGTAATAAATATGTAGTATCAGTGGACCAAATATTTACTTGTACGGGCAGCCCCTCTTGCTCGAATCTAGTAATGTCAGACTTCTGAATTGGTAAAAATCGCCATCTTGTGTTTGTTACAGCATGTTCACTAAAATAAATAGGATATAAGCCGCATAAACCCGGAATTGGATCGGGATCATATCTCACATATAATGGCTGAAAACGTAACATTAATAAGTCCTCTAAATTACAAAAGAAATTTACTCTAAAAATATAAAAAGTTATAATGTTATATAACCTCATAAATATGCTTTCTTGTTTGGCATAAACATAACGTGTATATGAATATTATATACCTTTTTCTTTAAAGAAGAGCCAAGTGTAAGAAGAAATTCTTGATTGTATTTAAGAGTCTCTCCATCGCGATTACAATAATCAGCACTAGTTATAACAAAAGTATTTCTTTTTGCAGGTTCTATATGAGTAAGTCCTACTAAACAACATCCGTCGACCAGGTCTTGGTAATATTCTATTTCATTAGCAGAAATTCGTCCACCCAAAAGTAAACCTTTTTTGTCCTCGCGTGGAGGATCAGTGGCTGTAAACGATATGATAATGATGTATTTGAAAAAGGGCCTTACTTAATTATGTATAATAAGCAAATATACTATAAGTAAGATGATACAAAGTGTAGCACGTTTTGGAAACTATGAACTTTACTTGGAACATGGGGAGCAAGAAGTGCTACTCGATCACCAAAACAAATACTTCCTGTTGACTGAGTCAAAATTGTTGGTTCGTTAAGATTCGCTGACATTGCGCGATATCTCGCTAATAATAATTCTCCATTTTTCATCTGTTCCATGAATTTATTTATCTTGTACTACGGAAAAAATACCTTTTGTTATTACCGTCACACATCCAACATATTTTATTTAAATTAACTCATTACCTCTTCTAATTGTGTAGCTTCGTACCAATTACCTAGAAGCACACGATTCGAATAAACGATACCTTTATCGTCATCCATCTTTCATAATAATAAAAATTCAAATATTTGTAAAACAAGAAATATGGAAACGAGTAATATGTTATGCTAATGACACCAATGAGCTGTCATGGATGTTTTTAATATACTGTCTACTCATGACATTCAAACAGTGGTTAAAATAACGTGGGAAAATTAAATGATTATAGTTGACTTTACGTTTTTAAATTTAAAAACAATTAAATCTATTAACCAATTTTCGGAACTTTTCCACCTCGCCAAGGACCAGAAGAAGTACGCGGAGCTGACTGCCAACCTTCATTAGTTGGAGAGGCACATTAAGAAGAAGAAGAACCAATTTCAGTTGCCTATACAACTTATGTTCACATATTATAGAATCAAGTTATATTTATTGAACTACATCATTTCTTTCATAAGAAAAATGGATTTTAGACAAACCGTTATAATTTTATTAAACAGTAATTCCTGCCATTATAATATACGATATAGCATATCCTGTCTGCTAATGAAAGGATTGTAAGGTATTCTCCAGCGACGTCTGGAGAGGGTCTGTTTTAGTCCAGATTCAGAATAAATTCATCCAAAATGTAAATAAACATTTTTGCATTGATTATGTGTTAAGTATGAATCAAAATCATATTTAAGAAGAGGCCGTAGATATATTTACAGATGAACACCTTATTTTACTTTAATGGGATAATAGCTTTGTAATTTCAACTAAAAGCATTTTGCTATCAAAGTATACATTTTGTGTTAATGTTAAAACATGTTACGTAGTAAAAAAATCTTTACAAGAGAGATCTCGCATATGTTATACAGGTTGTCGAGATTAAACTGCAAGCATGCTCTCTTGGTTGATAATTAACACACTCTGCCAGGGTACTTCGGACAAAAACAATTCTATTATGTCGCCTAGCTTCGTTCATGCACATACTCGTAAAACCTGATTATGTACAGGAAATACTATTGTACGTTCGTATAGCATTTTATTAACCGAAGCTCTTAAAAACACAGACCGAAAATTTTGCGTGTATAAAATGAAACCTTATCATGAACTAGTTTCGGTTTCATCAGACATACATATTTTTACATAAAACAAAATGAATGGCATCTAAATTTGAGAAAACAAGTTTACTTTAGTTACTAGAAATTTTTTGCGATCGATAAACGGAGGTAACTAGCTTATACAATACATAGATACTTATGTTTTCTGGGTTTTTTTCGAAGAAAAGCCCCATTTGTTTTCACTCGTCTGTCCGTCCGTGTGCCCGTGTCCCTCCATGTACATGTTTGTCATTTTGTTGTGACATCATTCAAATAAATAAAAAATAACAAAGATAATCTATATAAAATGTTTATGAAAGTGTAGAAATTTATAATTATTTATTAGTTTTAATTTCGAAAAAAATCGCTATTGCCATTTGCTGAGCTTTGCTTCTTAACTTGTTACATAATTATATATGTACGTCTTGTGTCGTAAGATCTTTAAGGTCTTGTTTGAAAATATTTCACTTACCATTAAAACTGTATTTTGTAGCATCTCTTTGACTTAAAGCTCTTCTATTCATATGAAAATATTTCCATTCCTACAACAATAATGTTATAAAAGGCACGGCGTAGTGCCTGCGGCGTCTAGACATTGTGAAGACGCATTGAGACACAAATGTAACCAGAGGAAGTGCATCCTAAAATGTTTGTGAAGTAGAGCAAACAACGATCTTTTACTTTTACATAATACAAAATTAAAAGATACTTATCATAATAATATTAAAACACCACTCTAAAACTATGCCTATATGTAGATTGCGAAATGCAAGGAAAAGCAGAAACTAAATCTATCTACACATTGATGTGTTTATGTATTAATGTTAATGACAAAGAGGTAACATACTCATAATGCTAGTCGCGTCATAATATAAAAATCAGCATCCCAAATTAATAAGAAAGGATGGTCCAAAAACTTCATAATAGTGGCATTCATTATCATGAAATCTCTCTCTCTTCCTAACTATTATCCCATATGGTGGTGGGGTTCATTCATTATCATGAAATGTTGTTAGATATATTAACATAAACATTTGTCAGGGACATAAAAGTTTAAAGAAATTTTAATGTTAGACTTAGTATCCTCTGAGCTTATTAACATAATAAATCTTATTATGTTATACAAAAGATTTCTCTGTTAACTCGTAATAGTTTGAACTGACTTTGTTTCTAACTTTATGAACATAGTATATATGTGTAAATCCAGTCTATCAGAGATATATATTTGTAAAACAATTAATATATGCTTGTAAATACTATTTCAGCAAGAGTACATCTTCATATACTTATAAAAGTATATATGTGTATATAATGTGTTTGTATTTTATGTTAATAATAGATTTATTTAATTGTCAGAGAAATTCTTTTATTACATTTGTGGCGTTCGTGTTGCAAACGAAC
This sequence comes from Parides photinus, assembly GCA_018247975.1. Lineage (NCBI taxonomy): Eukaryota > Metazoa > Arthropoda > Insecta > Lepidoptera > Papilionidae > Parides > Parides photinus. Next base: position 12,710 of record DWHU01000008.1, read on the forward strand.
GTCACGTCATTTAAAACCTTTTTTAGTTTTTGATTCCAATGTACTTGCACAAATCGTGCACTTTTATGCGGATAAGAAAAGAAGAAAATCACAATGTGAGAAACGTGAAAATATGTAAAGAGAGAGGATTGTTATTTTATTGTAAGGTCGAATAAATAAGTTGTAATAATTATTACGAGCTGTATTTTTACTGAACACATACACGTAGCGAATTCGGAACTCTGTCTGAACAGAATTTTTCCCAAACATTAACAAGGATAAAATCATTACAAAATCTCTTGATTGAGTTAACACTTAACCTCTTTAATTATTATTTCATCCAGCCCTGGCTTGTCATTCATAGATTTACGTCAATCTTTATTGTAATTTAATTGGAGAGCAATTAGCTGTATTGTTTATTGTATTTACTTATGTAACAATTTTTTATTTATGGACAGTTGGTTGCCAATTTAAGTACAACATATAAAAGTTTATATTTTCTAAGTTTAACAACGGTACCAAATACACAACTCTAAGTCTGTAGAAGTACAATAAAAGTGACCAATAGAAAACGTTTTTTTAACCACGGATCCTAAAAATGTAAAGATATAAAAATCAGTCAAATGTAGAATTAACATAACTACGTTTGTTAGAAGATAAAATTACTTTAGTCCATAAAATTGTAGTAAATAGTTGAAATTTAAATAGAAATACCTTTTCAGGTGGAAATAATGAAGGGGTAGCATTGCTGTTTCAATATATTTCTATTCACAGCCCGCCGGCTGACGCTTGTGAAATAGGTATATGTATAAATGAACATGTCTATTTGAAATTTAATCTCTTTGAAAACTGTTTTATCACTGGACTGTTTTAGTTTTAGAAAAACAGAACTAGTTGTAATCAACTGATTGAACAGAAAAAACAGTTTAGCAGAACATTGAATTCGTAAGATTGTTATATGGTGCGTGTTGAATAAAAAGTTCTGTTAATAAAAAGAGTACAATTTATGTATCAAATAACGTAATCTTTCTATGAATTTGTAATAAATAAATAACGAATTTTTGTATTTGTACAATCTGAAAAGGTCGCGGTAAACCTTTTTCTTGTCCTAATAAGCTTATATCCAGCAGTGAACTTTATTGGGCAGATGATTACGAAGAGTATATAATATATACAACATAGCATAAACTAAAAATAATATCGCTGAAATCCGTACTTAGTTTGAAATATATATAAATTATTGAATAGAACTACAAGCATTCTGTTAAAACGCGGAGCTCCAACAATTTTATCACTTAAGAACAAATAATAATAGGCAGACAGAAAGGTAAGCTGTAATTTTCTCTAAGGACTGTTATAAAATTAAAGAGAATCAGCTAAATTATATAGAATCTGCAATCGTAGACAACTCAAACAATTTTAAGACATAATTAAAATTTTTTCGTCCCTCAGGATCAGCATTGTTCTGAAAGAGTCTTAATGTGAAAAGATCAAAGAAAATTTAAGGTTACTTAACACAAGCCAAGAAGAGACATGTAAAAAAAATATTACATTTTAAATTGATATTATATTATAATGTTTATGTAAATTGTTTTTCATTTGACAAGTCTCAATTTGTAACATTTGAAGCATTTGACATTTGAGCTACAATGAAGTGAAAAATTTATTTGGGTAAACGTAATATAACGTATTTATTTTATTTTATACGCGTATTTTCTACGGATTTCATTTGACAGACAAATTTCCAAAAGTTTAAGAGTAATAAAATATAATTATAAGTCAGCTTTTACATTTACTTAGTTACAACTGAGAAGAGCCAGAGTTTTATACAGGGACGCCCGTCCCTGCAAAACATGTTCTGCATTTTTAATTATTAGACGCGACGTTGATAAACGTATTATTTAAATAAAAATGTTTATTCAGAAAAAGCGATATCATTAATCACCTATAAAATAACTTCTCAAAAATATATAGTGTAGAATAAATATTAAATAAGCCTGTAGCAAATATAATTATTACAATACAGACTTCAGCAATCCCGTTTTTGAATCTCAATTATGTAGGTTCTATCGCTATGTATATAAAATATAAAAATATGTGCAAGGACTAGAATTATTCCTACCTTAATTTATGTAACAATAACTCTCTGATTAGACATACTACTATTGATTATAAATACTTTCAACATTATTAAATTTTGTGCAAATTTCAATGTGAGTGCTACAGTCCTGTATATTTAGTTTTGCACTACAAAGGAAATAAGAAAGTATTTCACATTTTTAACACTTGCATAATGTACGCAACCTTAATTTTTCCTTTTTAAAAAAGCATGAACCCTTGAGTTTTCCAACAAAAGATTAATGTTTTAATGGCGAACTCGTTGTGTATTGTTCTATTGTTTCTATTTTAATGTGACGTCAGCCTTTACTGAGAATTAACAATTTAGATTTTGCAGAAAGAGTTTATTTTAAAAATGCGACACGGTTTATATAATTCTTTATATTTACTTTTAAAATGTGACCTTGGGATGGTTCGGCATATTTTATTAAAACGAAACTCCGAAATTTTCAGGTCATTGCTTTCAAGGTGTATAAAGAATAAACAAGAAAGGGTTCCATGCCGACGAATGTTTGTAATTGGATTTATTATTACGTACATAATGTTGGTGTTTAATAAAGAAAAGGTTCGAAGATATATTGATTTATAATATTGGAAGACAAAATAGTTTTCTCTTAAACCTTAATTTAATTTTAGTTATCTCTCAATTACCAGCTATACTGTTAAAAAATTTTAACTTCTCTTTATAGCATTTAGTACCATAAACCATGGTACAAATTTTATTTTTTTCTACCATGCATACAAAGTGTTTCCTAGGCGTACTTTAAACGTTGCTAATTATGAATTTTCAAACCATTTAGTAATTATGTGCATTTTATATCCTCATTTACAAATTAGGTAAATAACGACATTGTTTAAGAAACAAAAAGTCAAAAGCGGAGAAAGCAAGTAAAGTAGCCCTTTGTTACCGTCACGGTACGCTTTGTTGAATGAGAGCACTTAATTATTTTCAGGTTTTTGCTTTCTTACAAGCTTATTACTGCTTTGAAAAATAGTACTCATGCTACGAAAGTTTTTTAGTTTTGATACAATAAAAATCTTAGTATATTAACAGTTTACAAATATGCAATCCCAAAAATTTTTTTAGACTAAAACTAAATATATATTCAAATGACAAAATATTTCGGCCATAATTAAATAAAGAAGGTCGTCATGGATTTTGTACTAAGTACCCCGTGCGGCGTCGTACCTTTGAATTATTTTTTCCTGGTAGTTGACTTCAAATGATCTCTTGAGTCGAGCCCCTTTAACAAACTCGACATATTTATTTTACTTCAAACACTTTTACCTTTACATGTAAAGTACCATTATTTTTTTTCTAGAAATACTTAAGTACTTAGCGGTAAAAGAAGGTTTAGACCAATATTTTTATAATTTTTAATGAGAAATATCATTCAAAAAATAATCCACGTGGGCGCCGCCGCAGCGAATGCTGCCACCAAACTTGTATGTTTATTGCTAATTAAATACAACTTAATCTAGATCTAAATCACCACAGAAAAACTATCACTTAGTTTTCCTTTACATACAGTTACAAAAATTATTAACTAGTAAGAACAACTGGTTTTACTTTTTTGTGTTTTATCGTTCGGTGCACTTCCAAAATATTTCTTTTAGGCTCAAGTGCCATAATCATTATCATTTGTACCAGATATCAGCCTATACATTAACATAATAATAATCAATGCTTGTGAATGAAAATAGTAGCTGGAATCGTTTAAATTTTAAATAAAGTTTTCATAGCAAGTCTATAAACTTTATTTATTTATTTACTAAGGTCTGTATACAAAAACTCATGTATTAGTTTCTATATATATAAACAACGGCTTATTCAATTAATACCAAGATGTATATTCAATTACAGACAAACACTGCATACATTATATAATAAATAATAGGTGCGTACACATTAAATGAATAAAGTACTGACTTGAGTAGTAACTTTACCTATACATGTACGAATTTATAAAAAACATTTTGACTTAATAACCTGCTCCTTTTTTATCGGAACCGCAAAAAATCTATAACAATATCCTCCTTGCCCTTTGCCTCATTCAATAGTTATTACTATGTTAAATAATTATTCGTCTACTGCTGAGGCTGTATTTTCTGTTCAAAATAAAATATAAACGATATCTGATTTTTAAGAACAGCGTAATATATAACTTTTCATCAAAGCCCTGAAGGCAAAAACCAACATAATTATTTGTGTTGAAGTACCTCGATAAAGCCGACCCTTGTTTAGTCCGACGTCATCTGTGACGAAACAATTTGGTCTCTGTATTGCCCGCAGCAATGAAATCTATTTCAGGTAAAGATTAGCAAATTCTCTATGATTGACGTATGAATATTTAGTCTTTCAATAGCGTGTAACTTCCAATATCTATATTCATTCTAGCTTGTAAACAACTCCAGATGCTGTAGCAAATTCCTTGCTTACCTTAATTTAATATTGTCATTATAGCAAGGTTAGGATAGATCTTTTAAATGTATTTATAGTGCGAGTTTTGTTTTGTTGCTTAGTTTAATCGTGAACGTGCCTTTTAGAATTATGCTCATCTTTCTATAAAACGTAAAAAAAACTATCTTGTAAAAAATTTCATGTTTTATTTTAATTTATAAAAATATGATTTTATTTAACAAATTAATAATACCTTTTCGCAAAATACCATTTAAAAATTCGCAAAGGTCCCTCATTTCACTTTATTCTTTTGTAAATTTCATGAACCCAGACTCAATAGTGTTGATGACGCGGCATGATCAACGTTGATCCACTACGCGTGAATTAATTGCAGATGAGACATTTTGTCTGCGCTTTTTCACCTTTAATTAAACGTTCAGAGCATAGATAATTTAGGTATATCTGAATATCTAGTCTACATAATATAAGATAGTATAACATCATAAAAAAAAATTATTCAACTATTTTAAAAAAAGATTAAATTTCGCGTCCTAATAAATCTTCAAGACAGATTCGCATAGACATGATCAAAAAATTTTACAACGGTGGTAACAATTTTAAACTATAAAGCTTGTTGTATATGGTACCAATACATTTACTAAATATTTCTTTTATGAATCTCACATCAGATGTTTGGCCTTGGTAAGTCCGAAAACTTTTCAAATAAGGCACATTACTACGAAAATAAAATGTATTGGCACGTTCAAACATTTCACGGTCACAAAAGTGTAGCGAGGCGTAGTACGGGCAATTCGTCTTTGACTTTGTGTACAAAGTCCTTTGTGATTTTACACATTGGCACAATATCCCTTGGCGGTGATGGGAATTCTACACAACTGATCAACCGTTCCTTTACACGCACGTTCAAGTTTTCCCAAAAACAATATCGCTTTATTTATTAAATAGCAATATAGTTAATTAATACACAATATTATTATGGAACAAAAAATCTTCGTTAAAAACATTAAACCTATTTTAACGTGAATTCATGTCAAAAGCTTATAATATTTAATACAATTTCTTTATTAAACTGTACTTCATACTATGGATTAAGATATTAACCTTTGCTCTTATATTATAATACTAAAAGTCTGTTCAATGTTTCATAACTTTTTATAAAAATACTGATTAGAGAAAACAAATTTGTTTAATAAAACCAATCTAAACCTTTTATAACACAACTCTTCTTTTACCGGGATTATATAATTTGATATTTAAATACTGAAAAAACTATTGAAACTTTTTATATGTAAATCGTAATATTCAAAATTTTATCCGTGAAATTATAATACCTGACTAATTATTATAATAATTATTAAAAATTCAATGAAAACTTTGTGCCATGGCCAATGTAAAGTACATATTATTTATTAACAAATCACAGTCATTATATATATAAAAAAACACACAAACCTTAACAAATATATAAGTGCTAGTTTTAACAAGTTTACATGGCATTTATATGGCAAATCCAGATGCATTCTGAATAGTTCTGTCTACAAAGTTACAACTGAAACAACGACCGATAAAAGCCAATTCTAAAGTTGTTACAACTTTTATATTACAAGTGACACATTTAAATAAGTTTGTCCATTACTTTAAAAGCATGGACTAAAAGTTCATCACTATTATTCAATCACAGGTTCTTTGATATTATACATACATTTTATGTATTGAATGAAGTGTTATGAAACATACTTTGATGCTTTGTTGCTATTTACTAATATCAACCCCATAATCACATATTTTAGGTTGTAAACTTCGATTTCTGCAGGTTTTTATAAGTAACAGCTAAGCACTCTTGTAATAACTAATGTAGTTAACTTTACATTAGCAATTCAACATTGACTCTTGTAGCCTTTTAAAAAAATATTTTCTCACATGTACCTGTACACACAGATTACTGTATGAACACGGATTACTTAACAAGGAAATACTCGACACCCAAAGAGCTTCTGACTTTGTACACTTACAAAGTAATACCTCTGCAACACCGCCGTCTGAATTTAAATAATGTACGGATCGTAAGAGATTCGCCAAATTCCAGTCTCTTGTGAATTTCTGAAAAATAATGTTACTATATAAATAACAATTCTTTCTTTACACTTTATAAAATTTCATAGTAGCGGTGTATTTATTATAACAACTGGTAATATTTTTATACTTACCCAAAATAAAATTACTGTAATTATAGACACTCTTATTTATTTATTTATTTAAACACTTTATTTCTTACGTTAAAATGTGGCTATTTCATTAAAACAATAATTATATTTAAATTTGATTAATGGTGGGTTTATAACTACAAGCGATCTTTTCTGGACAATCCTGTAAGAAAAGAGAGGTAAAATAGATAAGTAAATATCAAGGTAACAAGAAAAGGCAAGAATAAATAAATAAAAAAAACATTATAAATATACATAGTTACAGATATTAATACATTCAAAAAATGCTTTTATTTTCAACAGAAGATACTAAATAGAACAAGTGTCTTGTAAAAAAGAATAAAGATGTTAATAAAACGCTGCTAATTAACTAGTCACAGATTGTCCCTTTGTAACGCGTTTCCGTTTTATTGTTATAAGAAAACTAATTAAACTTGAAAACTTTTATAGCAAAGCTAGTGTGCCCACTTTTTCTTTTGCATAAGAGAAATATAATTAAGATATATTATTATAAAGGTAAACACAATATTAGTAACATTAAACTTAATACTAACTTAAATAATATAGATGGTTTACTTCAATACTGATTCCAATGTCACTCCTTTACTATTGCTAAAAAGATTTTCCGTGTGTAAAACCTTTGTGATGATGTTGTAAATTTGCAATAACAATTTTGTAAACATAGATAGTGTTCGGTAACATCATTTTAGCTAATCAAAGAGTACATTGACCATTAATTAGTTTCCGATAGGAGCTGAAACAGATAAAATACATATGTATAAATAATTGAGGAGTTGATTGTGTTAGTTTTATGTAATACTGTATTAAGGCCAAATACTCTCTGATTATGAGAGTAAGGCCCTGAGTCCCTGTAGTGGGAACATATTGTGGGCTGAAAAAAAAACAATTTATTGTACATAAAAACTAAAGAGAAAAACGAAACCATAATAACCTAAATGAAGTACAATTGGCAGTATTATCAGTGAGGAGGCATTTCTTGCAAATAACCATAAAACGGAGATAGAAGAAACACCAGGTAATATCTGAAGTACAGCTAATAAGGTTAGGAAAGATAAAAAGAACCAGCATGTGTTTTTTTTTTCTACAGAAACTGTAATTACTCCAATTTCTATAATTTATTGGTTGCGTTTTGCGTAAACTATATTGTATTGTATGCCTACAGATAAAGCACAAACACTGAGATAACCACCTTACTTAAAAAATTTAGTCATGGATATTAATATGAAACTATTTATTACAGAATTAGTAAAAGCTGAACGTGGTTTTGGATCTCCAATACGAGATCTACTTAGACCATCGAAGAAATTGGTAGTTATCCAGTGACTAGTACCTGAAGGCATGGCGTAAAAGGACAGTAGACTACTGGAGACAAATTGCCCTTTGTCAATGATAAAGTATGAAATATATCTAAAACTGTTATTCTCTCGTAAACTAGTTTCGGTTATAGAATTACAGTAGAATGAAAAGTAGAAAAGTTTAATAATTTGTCCATTAACTGATAATGGTTGTCGAACTTTGATGGTGACTGATGAAGAAAGGACTACTTGCTGCATGTCGAGTAAGAACACCGCAGCACCTACTTTTACCGTTTTACAGTAGTGAGCTTAAAACTAAGGAGGAGATATATTTGGAAATGTTTAAATTACCTGAGTATCGATGTTTAACATTGAATGTCTTAAAAGTAAGACACGTAAAGTAACGTCTGTGAAACGACGTTTTTTTAAAAGACTTGAATCCAAACGTATCGTTTTTAAACAGGTAAAAAGTAAATGTTATAGGAAAAATAGTATTTTAAACGGAGTATCGAAAAAAGAACAATTCACGCTGTCCACAGGAGAAACATTAATTTTCTGAAGAAAAACTTGTATACGACTTATAACGTAGAGTGCCGAATCACTTTCCACCTGTTCTAAAAGGCTGTTAATAGAGAAATCTTGGAAAAGGATGCCAGTTTTTCCTTTAACCTTCAGTATTCAATGCTCGCTAATCCGCTCAAGTGCTTAGCTATAAAGAACATTGGACCTCACAATATGTATTAAGCAGTGGACGTCCTTAAACAGAAATTAAAAAATTAATTTTATTAAGCAACAATTACTTTTACAAAACCTTACAAGGTTTGGTAAAAACATTAAAAAGTATATTAACAATCTTGTACTATCTGTTAACACTTCAATACAATCTTGAGTTTATTTGGTGATTTTAAAAGGATTATTTTTTTTCGAAAAAGCCTAATATAGAAACTATCCAAGTATTTTTAACGTTAAATTGCGTCTTAATAATTCAGAAGTATTCGGTTCTAGTTTCTTCACTAGCTCAATATAAATGAACGTAACTGCGTAGTTATTTCCCCCGGGTGTTGATACAAAAGATGAGTACATATTTAAAGACTCGATGCAGTAAATGAAATTGGCAAAAGGAAGTAAGATTTCGTAGTGTAATTAAATCGCTGGTTGTTTACTTGTACAAATACTATGAAAGAGACATTTTTATTCAGTTAATAAAGTATTCGAAACATGTCTAGGCTTTTAATAAAACGACTTTTATGAATAGGAAGAGAGCTGTTTAATTTTTAATAAAATTTCTCTGATCGTCGGAAGCGTACAGCGCGTTTTAATGAAATAAGTGTTTTAAATACAGGTTGATTGGTAATAGGTGTGAAGCTTTAAAAGGGTGAATGTATAGCTCGTTGGTAATAATTAATGTATACTTTTTAATAATAATAATAATACTTTTGTCATCATCTCAATTTAATAAAACCTTTATTTTTATAATTCTGTACCTATTAAAAAAGTGTTTACATCTGTTAACAATCAAAATGTTCGTTTCATTCGCTTAAAACATTTGGTACAATAAACTTTTAATAAAATGGGTAGATAATGTTTGAAAAATCTAGTAAATTTTTTTAATATTATGTTAAGTTTTACTGTTAATATTATATATAGTTGACACGAGATTTACGATCACTATAACCTATTTTTCAAAACGTATCTCTCATAAAATCTTTTTGAAGATTCCATGCATTATTAACATTACATAAACATTATTCATATGAACATGTTTTATTCTACTCTAGGGTTGACTCTCATTTGTATGCGAAAAATTTACACTTCATCGTACACTAAATCCTTTTCATCACCATATTAAAATTGAACCATTACTATTCATTAAAAGAATAATACAGATTACGGTTAATATACTTATACTTTTATACATACAATCAAATCTTGTAATTGATATTAATGAACAGGTTTAAATTATTTGTAAGTGAGGAATGTTTTTGTAGAACCAATATTTAATAAGCCACAATATAAAGCAGAACTAGACCTAAGAGATTTAAATGAGCGTTTACTACCAACTATCCTACCATAAAATAGTCTAAAATTGTCAAACACTTCCTTATAAACTTAATATTTTATTTGCTGAGAGTCCAAGATTGGAAAGGCCCAGTTTACACGGAAACTTGTTCAGTACGAAAATAACCTTCGATATGTTAGCTAACAGCAGTAACAAACAAAAACTTGTATAATAAATAGTAACTACATGGGAGTTGTGCACAAAGTTGGCTGTGATCGAATTGATTGTGAACATGTCTGTGTAATTCGCAAGGCTAGTGATTGAAATTCGATACACGGGCACTGTTGAATTCTTGAACCGTTCCACGCCCCTCGCTTTGATCACGGTCCAAGAAATTTATTGTTATTGATATCGTTTCAACGCATTTGCGTAGACTATTTAGGGACATACGTACGTACAGTTAATAAAAATAAATAATATTTCAGCCAATACACAGCCCACATAATGTTTCCACTCCTGGTACTCGGGGCCTTCTTTTACAATGAGGGAGCCTTACATCCACCACGCTGACCAAGTACGGTACCAAGTTGGTGGATGCCATATATTCACAAAATATATAAAAGATTTATTTAATGCAAATTTTGGGTCATTTAAACTGATACAATTTAATAGATACAGACGTACGCTTTTTATATCAAAAATCACGGCATCGCCATTTTTAAACTAGTCAATACAAGCATTTTGTTATTTTACAAAACATAAACTAAAAATATCCTCTAACTTAGAAAACAATAAATTAATAATAGAAACATTTTTTATTTAACTAAATAGTACAATTGTGATTCATTACAATGTCTTCAATTCAATATAGTTACTATTTTTAAACTGTCTTTATCTTTTTCCTAATATCTAACGTGTGCTGTGCTTGGAACATATCGGTTTCCTCGCGATGTTTTCCTTCACCGGAAAAATGTTTACTTTAATTTAATTTACCATGTAACCAAAAAGTATAGGAAATTACCAAAATAATACATTATTTATCTACATAAATAAGTAATTAATGTTTAAAAGATCAAAAACCTTTTCTTTTTAACATCACTTAAACGTTTAAAACGATTCATAAACGTATCGTATTTTGTGAGATAAACGGCATTTTTTGTTTTTAAATTTCCTGTAATTAATTTGACTTATAGAACAAAGAAAACCTTTAGTTTCAATGGCATCTAGTGACTTTTAGAGAGAATTATCATAAATAAATAACAAACCATTAAATGAAACCGTGGTTAGGTTTCATTTAATGGTCATTTTTAGCTACTTTTTTTTTCTGTGTAACAGACATAGAATAATCAATAAAAATATTGCCTTTCCTACATCGTTGTTCTTTTTAAAAGCATCGATTGAGAATACTGTAGTTCTTGTACCATTGTTGTGATAAAATTTTTGTTAATTAAAATTGCCTTCTCATTATGCGTTTTTGTTGACAGTGCAAGTCTCGAGAAAACGCAGATTTGATTCCCACAGAGCTTAGCTTCTAGTTTAGAAAAACATCCTTTGGTCTTGAATCCTACTAACTGGATCATAGGGCGCCTGTTTTTAAATTAACTTTAAACGATTAATACCCTGAATGTGAAATTAACAAAACCTCTTAAGTCAAAGCAAGATGTTAGAATTGGTTTTAAAACTTGTTACAAGACGTTTACTTGTCGTCTTTAGTTCTCTTTGTTCTTCTTTAACTTTTCAGACGCAAAAACGCTGGATTTGAAATAAACTAAATTTACATTTATAACTTTTCAGTTATACATTACGGTAAATAATTCAGTTTCCTTTATATTATATATTTTAAAAGCTTAGCTTTGATATCATTATTTAAAATAATCACCGTTTCTTGTGATTTATATGTTATGTATGATTAGTTATCTTTAGCATGTTTTTATACGGGGTACATAATTCTCATTGTTTATAAATAAAATAAAATGTTAATAAGGTCAATTTTAACTGTTTTATTTACATACACATACATTTATACTTAAAGATATAAAAAATATGTATATTGCTATAATTATGACAAAAATAATTAAATTTTTAGGATGCTATCAAAATTCTTGTGGAATTATTTTTATATATTTTTTTTGGATATTGATATCCACGCGTTCTCCTGTGAAAAAGAAGATAATCAGCGGCTTAGGGCCGGATTTTTATAAACAGAAACAAGATTCTGCGGTAATAAGTCTGTGGTAATTATGTCTTTCCAAGGCTACTTACAACCTCGAAATATATATGGGCATAATTGTTTTTTATTTTGACATTTTAGTGCGGATTTTAAGATGAACGGAATATTATTGTCTCCAGTTTTTAATATACGGGAAGTCCAGCAGGATTTATATAACTAGGCTTCAACGTGGTAACGATAGCAATGAATGGGTAGTTAAACCTTCGGTACCGACAGTCGCCTCGTTATAATGGTTATGACCTCATGTTAGAAATTTTGCGGCTAGTCTTAATATTTCGTCACCAAAACTAACAGGTAGCTTACGATGAAGCTCGTCCCAACCGTTGGCAAAATCCGAAGTTTCAATAAAAATAACTTATAACTACTACGCGTAGTATTATAATGCCCATAATGATTTTTTAACTTATTTCAATACTTGACGTATTAAGAGATTTTCTATGTTCTGTAAATGTTATATCTAATGAATTATGTTATTAGGGGCCGACTAACTCTCTATTATATAAAAATAAATTGTCAAATATGTTATAATCATTATGTGTATTTCTTGAAGTTTTACATTTTTATGTGTTCAAATGTAGTGTACTCTGTAGATATGATAATAAATAAAATATACGATTATTTAAAAAGTACTTTTTATTGTCTTCATTAAGTTTACATGGTCTTGTATTTTTTAGTAACTGGAGGCGCCATCTTGTGACAAGTAGCTAGACTTTATACAGACCATAAAATTTATCTCTGCAAAATTTATTCAAAGAATAAATTTTATTTTTGGTTTATGTTAACTTCTATCAATATTAAATTTTAGTTATTGACCAGACCATTAACTTGCCAATAAAATAGGGTACCAACATTTTGTATTGCTTACAAAGGTAATTTTATGAATTTACAAAAGTAAGCAATATAAAATATTGGTTCCCTAATTTATTAGCAAGTTAATGGTCTTGTCAATAACTAAAATTTGAATATATTTTCTAATTCCAAACAAAAAAAATGTTCCATCTCTTATATAGGAACACATTTTCTAAAACATGCCGAAGTTTTGATACATAATCAGAACTAATTACATAAACCCGTTTCAGAATTGCACAACTTACATTTAAATCGAAAATATATTAAAATGCATCCGAGCATATACTCAGTGTCTCTTCCGCAAACAAATAATATGTCGGCAAGCTTTCACCACCATATTTGTTGATTTTTTATTTAAAAATCCTAAGAGCTGTGGCCAATGATTAATAAAAATATTAAAAAGCCAATCCCCACGGAACCATTTTATGAATATATGATCAGACCTACTTTTAATACTAACTAGGATCTAAAATTTTACAGAAATGTTATTTGCTTTTGAAATGAAGACTATATCGAAATGTTTATGCCACATACAAGAAAACGTAATGGCAAAGGTATAAACGGCACTATTATACATAGTACCATGCCAAATCGGCTGAATACAGTTTCTTATTGTTCCTAAGTGTTTGTATGACTTTGGCAGACAGCTTATAAAAGACTGTCCTAAATTTTATGTTTTATATCTTTAAAACATGGCGCAAATATTTTAATTTTGTTAATTCGAAGCTCATTTATATAACTTTATAAAAGTTATTACGTAATATTATTATAGGGTAAACTAACACAAAAGTATTTTTTTTAAAAATACATACTTATACCTACTCCATACATTGCAATATTATTTTGTTTTAAAATATTTAGTAATAAATAGAAAACAAATTTATGCCTAACGCGATCAACATTTTATATTAGTACTACTTCAAAAGCATTATAATCAAACTGTAAATTGGAATCTCATCTTAATCGGGGTTACAGAAAACACCGAGTTGAAGTACAAAAAAGGTTTGTTGTTTTATGAAATATTAAATATGTATTATTTTTAAATTAGACCCGCGCAAATTTTGCCTTTGTTAACAAAGTTTGTGTTCAAGTTTTAATCTCTTTGAATATCTCATGGTAAAATTTTAAAAATTTTCTTCGAAAGCGCTTTGTTGTTCTTTTTCAACTTCGCTGGTGCTCTCCGATAAATATTTTTCGGTGTTTATAACAATTCTACGCGTATTTGGTATTAATTGTATGTACCAATGTAAATTAGTTATACTTATATGTCATATAATTATAAAATTCATTTCACAGTTAAAAAATACTATAGAACAAGTTAAAATATGTACGTAAATTTAAATTGCTAATTGACCAAATATGTTTTGGTCCTTTTTTAAGATTAGCTTAATTTGTTGAGTTTATTACTAAAATTAACTACCTCTCAAAGCCAACGTCTAAACCACGTGTAGACCGTTGAATGCATCAGCATGCTAAGTAGTTCCGGCACAGTCTATAAAGTTAGAGACGAAACAACAGCTCCTGAAAGTAAACAACTTGCAACAACTTTCATATAATGAATAACACATTTTCATTTTATTTCTTGTACCGCTAAGCCTAACTTATGAAACTTTTTTATCAAGTCTATTCTTTCACTGCTCGAGAGCATCAAATCTTCGTTTACTTGCTCAATATTTTAAATATATTTAAATAGATTAGTGATATCAGTATTTATTATAAGAGATATTTATTATATTTCCAAATGCTTCTCCATTCTTAACCTTACTTTCATACCATAATCTTAAAGTACGGAATTCTTCGTTTCATATCAACACTCTAGGGAAATAAACTACGTCAACACTTTCATATATTGTATATTGAGCAAGCTAGCGTAAGAGTAATATAAAATAACACATATTTTTCGCTTTTTTAAAACACGAGATTAGTTGATCTTTTTTATACATTACGGTATTACACATGAGAGAGAGAAGAGATGTTTTTAATCTTTAATTTAACCTCATAGCTATATACATACATATATGATAATCCCATGGTTTCAATATTTTAGTAGTTGCAGGCGTATCTTACTTTAATTTTGGGTGGATACGCAATAAGATTTTACATAAATGTTTAGATTTTATTACCCTAATTTAGCGTACACGATTTATCATCACAACAATATTTTTACGCAGCTTAGTACCGAAATGTTTTCATAAATTGAAATTATGTTGTAAGTATTGATTTTTCGTGTAACACTTTACAAAGATGGCATACAGAACTAAGAGCTCTGAGTAGATCCTCTTCTTATAATATATCATTTTACAAGATTAAAGACAATATGATACCTCAATTTTTTAATTTCGACTAAAACTTTCATATAATTTGCTGGTTATATATTAATGATTTCTAATGTTATATTATTAATAACAAAACATTAAAGGTAATGGTAACAAACGATTATGAAAGGTACGGCAATTTCACAAAAATGCGGCGCTTTACGTTTTTATAGTTTCATATTTCGCCGGTCGTTTCTAACACAAATTGATTAATCTCATTCATTTCATAAGAGACAACATAAATACTCACTTCTGCTTAAAAACAGACCTATATTTATAAAAACTACTTGAAATAGGTACTCATTTCTACTAAAGATTTAAAATCACGATTATAATTTGATAAAGTTATGATCAATATACGAAATTGAGAAAATAATTTGTTCAACCTGTAATGTCTGCCGAAAGTATCTTTGCTTAGAACGATCCGTCGGAAAAGTTTAATAACTGTGAAAAGTTGAATATAAAAATTTAAAAGCTCTCTTATATTTCAGACGCTCGTTCATGTCGGGTCTTACCAATACTTTTCATATATTTGATAATATTGAGGCGCTGTAGGAGATGTACCGATGAAATCCTTTTATTGCTGTAAAATATTTGTATTCACTTACAATTTTGATTCAAAAAATTCATTTTGAAATGGCTTTTTATATTCACATATAGAAAAAATAAAAAAAAAAGAAAATACTATTAGTTATTTAAAAATTTGTATAAATCCTTAAGTCCTTGATTACTTTTCCTTTAACACAACGACATTTTTATAAAATCGTCAGATAGCAGCGCATTGGGTAATGAATTTATCGGATTTTAACAAAGACTTGAAAAATTATAATAATAGATAAGTTTTAAGCAGTTGTACCATATAGAAATTAAAATCTATTACCGGTAAACAATTAAAGAACATTTAAGGAGGTCTGCTATTTTAATCTCGTGTATATAATTAAATCAAATTGTACTAGTTAACAAGAGTTTTAAAAGGCTACATATCTATAGCATTCAAATAGCATGAGCTCCTTAAATAAAAGTTTAAGAGTTTTGCCTGAAGTAACTTGTCTAAATGAACATCGAAAGACTATAGAAACGTGTCATGGTACTAAATGTAAAATTTATTAAAAAGTACAAATTGTGTTCATCTTTACCAATACATGTACTAACTCCTTTTAAAATACCAGTTGAGTATAAAACTCCAACGTACCCTGTATTATCGTTTAAATATATGATGTTTTGTATTAATTTTCTTGCTTGTAAAGAAAAATAATATGTACACATTTGGAACAAGAATATTTTTACCAATCTTTACTAGCAAAATACATCAGTTTTAAAAGATATCCCGGCAGCTAAAATGAATCGAAGGACGGCTTTGACGTACCGTCTGCAATTAGCAAGATCAGATAAATGTCAGCTTTTCGCTGGTGTACAATTCGTGCAGGATTTATCGCTAACAAATAAAATGTTATCATCTGTTACATACTTTATCATTATGTACTTACAGCATCTTATTTAGCCATGCAATGCCTCAAATCATACCAATAAATTTATCGAATTTTACAATTTCTCATTTAAACAAGAAGAAATATGTTTATTTATGAATATCACCAGCAGCTTTTTCAAATTCCAATTAAAATTCTTAAATATAAAAAAATGCAAGTAAAAATATTTTTTAGTTATTAAATCTGTCCATACATCGCTTATGAATATATTTTAACAACTATATTCGTATGTAATAACAGAACGCATGAAACGAGCAATTACCTTTTTGTTTACATTAATTAATCTTACGCCTTATAACGTGAGTCGTCGTAAGCATTACCAAAAACGTTAAAATTAAAGAAACATAAATTTTAAATACATGAGCTCACCGAGCGCATAAAAAAACTTTAGGTATGTGGTTAACTGTGGAGAGAAATTTGTAACCAACAGCTAATGAAAGGTTGCTGGGACGAGAATGATTAACAACTAACAAATGGCGTTAACCTGACAGTCTGCTGTGTTGTATGTTAGAGTCTAACATTATCGTCTAACAAACAAATATCCAAAATAAAATCTCAAATATCCCTTGATTACATCAATTATTATATTAGTACTCTTTACTTAAATCGACATCAAAGTTATAAATGATTTTAATGCAAAACTATACCTTACAAGTCTCTCTTAACTCTTTATCTTTTAAGGATCTTAAAAAAAAGAATACATTAAAACTGTTTTCATAAATAAAAACATCATGCTCATGTATAATACATCAAAATAATAAGGATTTGAACCAATTACCATAAACGCATAAGATCGCCTTATTTTGGATAAGCTGGTAAAACTACTTCTCATATGAATCTTAGACCTTAACAAAATGGGAAAATTATGCAGAGCTATTTGCTTATACACAATCTAAATCTTTTTGGGTTAGATATTCGAATATAATAAAGAATAATATAGACATTTCTCGTGCGCTTATTTTGCGTATCTTATATAAAAATGAGCATATAAATTATATATGTTAAGAAAACTACAAAAAACCTATTCCACAATAACAGAAAAGTGTGTAAATCTGTTAATAAAATAATTAAATTAGTCCTATGTTAAAAAAAATAGATAAAATTTTTTTTTGGTGGGAATAAGTATACGTATAATCATTTTCTAGGTCTTGTTCCCTAACTTGTTAAGATATTAATATAACATAACGCTCTTTAATTGTCATTAAATTATTTCTTGAATTCTATTCTTTTCTCACGAATATAAAAATTATTATAGACGGTAGGTATTGTTGCATTGAAACTCATTGAAGCAGATTCAGCCTCTCTTCCGCAATTAACATCCACTTAATGGGTAACTGCCATCAATTACACATTGAAATTGCTTAGGTTTTGTACCTTTTACAATTAATAAATCTATTCCAATCAAATCAACATTTTTTTTAATTGTAACAAATAAAGGAGACATCATTCTTGCTTACCAATTAGGGTAGCTATGTGATGATATTTATAAATTTACAATTAAAAGTCTGTATGCATTCAATTCCCAAACTCGTTAATGTTTTTATTATATTTTAATGAGAAACAATTGATAACAAATAGATTTAGCCATGAAAACATCAGCGAGCGATAAACAGGGCATTTACTTTCATAGCCAGTGCTGCCATCTTCCAACGACTAGTGAAACTGTATTTAATACATTCTTCCGTATTTACATAAGAAAACAAACTAGAATACAGTTAACTCATAAAAAATACAGTGGTCATTCAAATTCTAAAATTTGTTAGTGCTTTTACTATTCCACATAAAGAAAATTTCTTATTGACAACCTGTTTAATGTGACTATTTAATTGAATTTTATTGTATGTTGTGTTGCCATTGTGTATTATTGGCGCCAAAATTAAGAACTTTTTAAAAATACGAACATTAGAAAGAAAAGCTAATGAAACGAAAATTTATTTAACAATATGAGATTTTGATGCGCTATTTTTTTTGTACAAAATGTTCTTTTTATGTACTCTATACTTACTTATTGTGTACTTATCTTTTCGATGAATTGCAAAGACAACTGTTTTTCTATAAATAGCAGAGAGCGAGGAGAAACAACATTAATATTGATTTTAAGTTATATGAAAGATACAGAGAAGCATAAACTGATCATCATATTACTACTTGATTTATTTTTAAGAAAGGTCACCGAAGTGCCTGATGAAACTCTATTTTTTAAATATATAATATCCAATACAGCTTATTTAAATCCACTTTCCGTATCCAGTGCAATGTATTACCACTTTTGAAATGCAGATTCGCAGAACGCCTGCTTTGTAGCGTTAAAAGGCATTGAAGCGGGGATTCGGCGCCTCTTCCGCAATTAACTGGCGAGCTAATGGGTTGGCGTCAGTCACTGCGACTTCATTATATACGCCTTTATTCAATTTCAAATTGATTGCACGATGTATTGAACAATAAATAATGCGCATTGGTTAAACGTCGCTTCATTAACACAAGATGGAAAGTAAATAGAAAAAAAATTGTGCTGAATGAATTGTATCAACGTTTACATCAATCTTCTTCTATCTTCAGCGGGCTAACATTAAACCTTTTTTTCTCACGACCTTTCCTTTACAGGACCTCTGTGTAATACGGTAGTTAAAATAATCCTTTTTTATAAATAATCTCTTTACCAATCACTGTTCCTTACTAGAATGAATGATGTAGTATAAACCTTCAGGAATTTATTGTCACGTCGAAAAAACATTGTTGGACTTAAAAATAGTAAAAATCAAAATAGCACCAAAAAATTCAAATATTTCTTTCATTATTCTTCCAGTAAATCTACAAAAAATCTGCTCATTGGTGGGATCGAACCAATCGCCTAATCTGTAGTGGACAACAATAGCCCGAAATGATAATGATTAATCTAGAAATAAATACTAAATTCAACTCAATATAGTTTATTTTATACATATTAGTCTTTTGATTTGGTTTCTACATCGCTGACCAGAGAAAAGATGTTCTCGGCAGTACTTCGCTTATGGACGTCAATATAATTCCTGCAAGTTACCCCGCATTCCTGTGTGCAGAATAACCAAGGGTTAATAACCATGATCCTTTACACACTTATCTCATTGTCCCTCAAAAGATTACACATATAATTGCTAATATTTACCGGACCGAAAAACGTCTGCATCCAGTTCTGATTCATGACGAATAAATTTTTATCCGCTATACAATTTTTAACAATCAACTTAGTGCTTGTCTGTAAGAAAAGTAAGGAATGATCATGCAATTTAATTAATAAGATTTTCCATGAGAGGGTTCTGGTATAACGGCAAAGCTGGTCAACATTTTATAGAGATACCAAAGAGTCGCCTCATTCCTCTGTACCTCTATGGCCTGACGTTGACGATGTCTATTCAAAAGAGTAATTTTGTTAACTCCAATTTATTATAAACTCATGTTTATAAACTGTTACCAACTCATGACCACGATGCCTTGAAATCAACCAAAGTATCTCCGTTTACAAGTTAAACACTTATACACTGCGGCTACTGAGCCAATTTAAAGATACTACATAAAAAAATATTCTATAACAATAATATTAAATAGCCCACTTAAAAATATGAGCAAAATCTTAGTATACATAAATTACATGTCAAAGTGTTTGTCCGCGATGGACTTTTAAACTACTTAACCAATTTTAATAAAAATTTCACACCTTGTGCAGTTTGCTACAACTTGGGAGATAGGATAATTTATAATATAGATAATATATAATAAAATAATTTATATCTCAATTTATAGTCACAATATTAATTTATTGTAAATAATTTGTTTAATATATAATAACCGATTCTAAAACATTTCGTAATCTGTTGATTAGATTGAATTAGAATTCAAAAGATAGCGCTGTTAAATATATCGAGGTTTAATATTAGTAACAATTTAATATCATAACCACCACGTGTTTATGAGGCTAAGTTACATTTAGTTTGTACTAAACGCAAAACAAGGAAATTTACTGTTCTTGCTTTTTTTTATTTTTGGTGTTTGCATAATCGGCCATGTATTACTCAGACTGAATTTATTATTATGTAGATCACTATGTATTTTTATAAATGGCATCTATGTAAAAAAGCACAGTGTGCCCATGACTGATATTATTCTAACTTTCTCAGTAAATAGTTTACTACAATGTAATATAACTAAAACTTTAGAATAGCAACGCGTGGCCGAGTCTTTTAGTTACCGTGTAGAACAAAGGCCACTGATATCAATGAATGATTGAGTATGCTCTATAAACTGTTTGATTATTTAGTAGAGAACCTTAACTGGACTGCCTAGACCCTCGAGACGTTCACGTGGCAGCAATGGCACCGTAGTCCATCGGCAACAGGAGTCTAGAGTTGAACTGAGTTGTATAGACATGCGATCGGCGGGGGACGGTGCTCCTACTGGTATGTACCGTACGTACAAGGGTGGTGCCTGAAATTAAAATGAAGCAATTATACCAAAGTTTTAAATTTTGAATGTATGACTTAATAATAAAGTATAAACATATCTGATAAGCGAGCTGAATTAATCAAAATTGTCATTCCTTCCCATCCTCTTAATATAATCTGCCGTCTTTACCGCCATATTGTTATTTAGCACAATGTGAAATTATGGTCATATATAAACCCATAGCAGATGAAAAAAAAAATTGATTATACTAAATCTAGGTCTACTTTCTGGGCAGAGATTGTAAGTACAAGTTACAAGATCTGTACCATTATTATAAAAATGAAATTGTGCTTTTTCTCTTCTTAACGCAACCAGAAGTAGTGCGAAATAAGAATAACAAATTTCATTAAAAAATTTATATAATCCAAATCGCTCTTTTATCAAAAATCTTTACCTATCTTCACTTGTAAAATTGCTTAAGCTAATCACATAACTAGTGTTTCTTCACTAGCTTTGCGCCTAGAGTGGCGGTCGCATACTGGCAGACGTAGTGCTGGAAGACCCCCAGGAAGTGGACCGACGATCTGGTGAAGATCTGGTGAGCGGCTCGATGCGGTCGGCGCAGGACCGTTTTAAATGGAGATGCCCGGGGGAGGCCTTTGCCCAGCAGTGGGCGTCTATCGGTTAAATTGATTGATTGACTTTAAACAGACACACGTATAACCCACGGATCTTGAATTTTCGGATGAAGGAACAAACCGCTAAAAAATCGGCTTCCTTACCTGTTGCTCGTCTGTTCCAAAACACACCCTTAGCCATCGCAAAAAGTTTTGGGTATCTAAGGGTTGACATCACTAATGACGTTCCGTAGTCATTTGGAAGACGAGGTTAAGTAAGCTTCAAAAATGTATCCAAATACCAACTAGAGCCCGTGTCACAAAATAAAAAAAACATCGTAAAAACTAGTGTTTTAAGAAAGACAACTTTTGTGAAAATGTAACCGTCGTCATTCTACATTTGACCAGCATGGTGACCTCACTCACAGGATCAATCAATAATAGTATTGCACAGAGCTTGCCAACAACAATAATATGTACTACCTGGGGATCTCCATAATTTTCAGCCTTTAACAAAAACTCATCGCCGTAGTTCATTTTCTCACCGCGCAACGTTTCATCTTTAGCGCTGTAAGTTAAGATGAATTAAAAAAAATATAAATTATAAGCTCTCTTTTTTATATCTACTACAAGTAATAGTAGATATCCAATAAAGGGGACTTATAAAGTCCAACCGCAGCGTCTGTATCTGTCACCAAACAGTAGTATACAAATACCGTTTCAATTGAAAATAGTTGGGACTAATGAAATAATAGTGGTAACGGGATTAGACATCTTTTTTTTGCTTTTGTAATTGGAAATTACATGGCGAATGGAAATTCCCAATGAGGGTTAGCTTCAGGCAAGCGGCCGGCTGTAAACCATTGCCAAAACTTCAACAATATATTTAATACAAATAAGGACTGATATATTGCGCCGACCCCAAAATAATTCAGGAAAATAGGCAAGATGATGATGACATGGTGAGTGGGAATTATAAGTAATTACTGTCATAGTTTATTTAGTTTATACCTTAATATGACGAAGGTGTTGCGACAACAAGGCGTGGTGATCGGTGATAGAGTCATAAGGCATCCATCGCATATATTCTGCATGTAGTCAACTTGCCGCTCTCTCACCACACTTGACAACGCAAGTCCATACTTAGGCTTGCCGCTGTTACCATGCCCTTTAACTACCGTATAAATGAAAAAAAATCTTACGAATTTCATTGCGTTTACATTTTTTTTGCGCTCTGTAGATCGAGCTACAAAAATTATTAAAAAGTTGTAAGTTCTCTGTGATGTTTATTGACATCTGCGACCTGAATAGCCCCTTTATCTACTGCACAGCGGTCGAAGCGTAAGAATAATAAAATAAATAATCAATTAACGCAATCAAATCCGAAAAATTTTGTTTAATCAAATGAGTAAGATTCCTGTAAATATAGGAAATCATTATGACAAAACCAAAAAAAAAAAACAAGGTAATATTTTACCTTTTTTACCGTAACATTTCCGATGCCTAGTTTGAACAATTTATTGTAATTATTCTACTAAAAATATTATAATATGATACCTGGCAAATCTGTGGCCACTATTTGGACATTGTATCCAAATAAAACGTAAGTTCCACTGATTGCGAGAGGTCTCTACAATATATTCGGTCAGTTATCATTTTTAAATTATTCTAAATACTACATGAAATATCTGTTGTACATAGAAGTTAACACTCGAAGGTCTTTTCACATTCTTCTTTCATATTAATACTAATTTAGTAAAAACTTTTTATAACCTTTTTTTATGCAATGTTTAACAGAAAAAACAAAATTGCGCTTTTTTTGGTTCAAATATTACTTTATCGAATGGGTTAGTATCAATAAATCAATATAAATGACTTCATTCGTCGGTTCTTCTCCCGCTGGTGTCAAGAGTTCTCACTATATGAATGACTCTAGTACTTTGGAGAAAGGGACAGACTTTTGTATGGGATGCTACCTGAGTCGATACAATTGTTCCGTATCCGTCAAAGGCACTCCGAGTACGGCTGGTGCTGATGCGGCAGCAAGCGACGTGGAACACGGAGCAAGTATGAGAACCTCGGTGGGAATTACACTATGGCGTTCGTGTTGTAAACGAACGTCACTTTATTTAAAACCTTTTTATATATTAGATCAATAATGTACTGGCACCGATCGCTTATTTAATACGGATTCTACATATGAATATTGGAGATATTATTAAGCTTATCAAGAAAAATACGATTGGGATTAATATCGAATAAGTGGCGTCACTAAACAAGTTTTATCCAACGTGAGCTCGTTTATTGATCATACGCTTGGTAAATTGGGAACGCTGTCTAAGCGTCATTTCCCAAAACACAATTGAGTTATTTGCGGTGTAAACCTTTGAAACAAGGAGGGCTGGTGCACATAAAGATTTTAGAGTATCTATTTCCATTAGTAAATTTTTCCTTTTTTCATAATCGTTTAATATTAAATTTAAAATGTTCTAAAAGATTCATTCAAAACCTTACTCATAATTAAAAGCATATATACCTCTTTAAGCAAGTTACTGAATAAAGTTCTAGATCTCTGCAAAAGAAGTTCATGTCGGTCCCGTTTTCTAAGAAATATCTTGAATTCATACTAAAATCACATAAAATTACACATATTATAACAACAATGTATAACTTAGCAAGACTATTTATTACTTCCTAATAGTAATATGAGATTTTTTGTCTCTTAATCTATTCTACCGATCACTAAAAAGTTAGCTATTGATATGTGTACTATTCATCGAAGTAATTCGTGCATGAATAATTTATATTCCCAATTCCCTTTCTTGTAATCGCCATAGTGTTTATTTTCTCGCCAAGAAAAATACAGCATTCAGCGAGCACAATACGAGGCTAAATTAGCATTGTGTGCTTGTAACATTTACTAATTTATAAATAAAAGTTCATTACACGAACTTAAAAATCAACTATAAGTTTAATAACAACCAAAGATAAATGGCACAGTTATCACATGAAACTTATACATTACAAAATGTACAATTATGTTTTGTTTTCACAAGTCCATATTAAAGTACCGGCCCTACGCCGCTGATTATCTTCTATTTCACAGGAGAACGAGTGGATATCAATATCCAAAAAAAAAAAAAATATTAAAGTTACCTCATTTTTTAATCTTTCTTCGTTCCAATTGCCTATTAATACAGAATTATTAAAAGTCATGAGTAAACTGTAGACAATATTATTAGAAGTCCTTTATCGTTATTAAAAAAGTTTAAAAATTTTATGTTTATTGTATTAAAAGAATAATTTGAAATTAACGTCAAATCAAGATTACAAATGTTTTGATTGACCTCATCGAAGATAGGCAAAGATCAGAGACCTTACAACCTGTTCTGAATTATATTACCTTGTTAGAAATTAATTAATTGTGAATGACAAAGCGTATACCATACGATTTTTTGGTGGATTTAAGTTAAATTCAAAAGCAATTTAGCAAAAGTTTAAATCACTTTCGCATTTTTTGTACAATTTCTTCCGAAACACTGGTAATACATAGTAACTGATGTTAATGTTGCGAAATTAACAATTAAATATTATAATTTTTTGATGATGAAACTTCGTATGCGAATGCGTAGAGAAACAAAAATAGAAAGATGACGTACGACCGATAACTTCAAACATTATTTTACTTTCCTTTTTCCTTGATTAATCTAATAAATGTATCTGGTTAATCCCAATACTTCGTAGTATAACCTGGACGCATAATTACGCTTCGTTCCTAGTATATAGTACTTTAAGTAGTCCAGGAAAGGCGCGAAAGGCAAACTAAATATAACATTATTCTGGACTTTTCGTTGATTACTTTATAACAGTTAATAAAAAAAATGGAATATTTGTTCGCAACGAAAGTTTTTAATTATGAATCATGACACTAAATATTAAATTTGAACTGTTTCTTAACGGATATCAAAGATTTAGAGACAGCTTTACAGAGGTTATTGGGCTGTAACATTAATTAGGTTGAGATAATAAGTCATACATTTGCATCATTCATTCATATCGCGTAACCGTTTGGGCACCATTTTTATTTACTATGTGGACATTAAATTTAAGGTATGCTATTTTATTCCATTTTTGTTTTATCGTCGGGTGTAATACTTTAAAATATTCATCTATTGAAAAAAATTATATGAAGGGAGTTGATGCTTACAATGGGGAACGATGGTCTGAATGTATAGCAAAGTTTGAAGAAGCTTTGTATTTGTTTAAGCTCTTCAGAAGTATATTAATAAACTGTAAACTTAAATGTAACTCGCAAGAGTGGTATTCGGATTTAGAGGACATAGAAGACATAAAAGTTTATGAGAAATTTTTAAACACAAAGATATGTATAACAAAATGTCAAATACGTGGATTCCAAAATGCTCGCCTTGATTATTCAGTATCTCAATCCGTGTTAAATTATATGCGAGCTAAAAAACCATATGAATATCTTCATGTATGTTATTTCCAAATGAATGCAATGCCCAAAGCTGCCTCTTCAGCATATACTTTTCTAGTTGCCAATCCAAATGATATGAATATGAAAAAAAATTTAAATTATTATATAGATCAACCAGAAGTTGACAATAAAGAAGTTGTAGATCTGGAATGTGAAGATTATAAAATATTTTACCAGCGTGGAATAGGTGAATATTATTTAAAAAAATGGGCAGAAACTGTTGCTAATATGGAAGAAGCACTTACAGATTATTTATCATGGGAAAACATGTGCCGAGCTGAATGTCAACATCAATCAGAATTAGAATGGTCTGAAGAATTTACAGTTACCATAACAAATTATATGATGGCTCTTGTTATGTGTAAACAAAATTGCCAGAATAATCTAAAATCAGTTGACTTTAACTCTGGGAATGAATTTCTTGCTGATATTCTTAATTATTTACAAATCTCATATTATAATTTGGGAAGAATAGAAGATGCTGCAAAATCAGTTGAAAGCTATCTGTTACTCATACCTCAGGATGAAGACATGTTGTCCAATAAAAATATATATATTTCTATTACCAACGAACAAAACTTTATCAGGAGATCCGATATTACATATTACTTCAAACGGGACAAATATGAGAAACATGTTTTAAATGTGTTTTTTAACACAGAAGTTAGTGATGATCAAAATTCAGTAAAAGAATAGTTCCATGAGATAATTATGTATAGTACACAACTGTGTATGTTGTCTAATCACTTAGAATAAATTTAAGTTTCATGTATTATATATAACAACAAATATGTACAAAAACAATTTTTTTAATATTTTAATTCGTGTAAATAAAACGATTTATATGTAATTAAGTTGTATTGTGCCATAAAACAATATTTTAATGTAAATAAGAATGGATATATGTACTAGTTGTAACACTTAAAATTCTTTATGAAGAAACCAAATTTTCTTCACATATTTACATAGATGTTAACCAGTTTTACAAAATAAAATATGTTAAGAACTACTTACTATCTTTTTTATTAAAAAAAAAATAATAATTTTGTAATTATGATTTACAATTTTCACGTTAATGCGAGTTGACTTGAAATATGTTCCTCAGAATCTAGATTTTACTAATAATTATTAAAATAAGTAGATTTAAATATTCAGAGAAACAAAAATGTGTCCTTGCTATTTATACAAGAAAATGCTTAACTTGAAAAATAGAGTTACAAATCACAGACAACTGTAATTATTAATTCAGTACTGCTGTGTGATTAGTTTTAAAAAGAAGTGTTAAAATTATATTCAACATGTAGAACAAATTACTTATTAATAACGTGCAGAAAGAAAATAACAATTAATAACATTAGGTCAAATTATAATTTACATTAAACTAATAAAAAATGGCAAGTCATATATAACTTGCCTCTAATATTAGCATGACTACGGCCGCTTTGTCTAGAGTGTAAGGAAATTATGAGAGTATAATTGTTTCAAGAACTTTTTATACTTTTAAGTAGTAATCAGTAAAATGAAAGTTTCGTACAAAAGTTACTATTAATATTTTTTAACATTTATACAATCTAAAATTTAAACGTTAAAAATATTACACTATGGTCTGTAAATCAGTTTCAAAGCAAATGAATTTTTGAAAAAGTTGTATCTCTTTTCTAGCACAGGTAACATTTATTTTTGTTAAAATGGCGATACCTTCGTTTGGTTCCTATTTTTAGCTAAGAGGGCGCTATGACATTACTTTTCTAAGCAATCTGAAGTAGAACACCAGAAAATATAAGATAGCAAATAACTAAAACATTGATAAATGAAATT
This sequence comes from Parides photinus, assembly GCA_018247975.1. Taxonomy (NCBI): domain Eukaryota; kingdom Metazoa; phylum Arthropoda; class Insecta; order Lepidoptera; family Papilionidae; genus Parides; species Parides photinus. The sequence continues at coordinate 40,981 of DWHU01000008.1, forward strand.
TGAGCAGATTTTAAATAAATAAATTTAAGTTAAATCATTTAAATTGTAAGTATTTTAACTAACGTTTCAATTGTACTTGTACAAATTATAAATTGATATCACAAGTTTTCACTAAAGATAACAATAGACCTCTTACAAATTCTTAAATTTTATATTAAAATACTTGATTTTTTATCATACCCTACTTATGTTCTTATAATTGTTGCTACTAAATTTGGAAGATGATTAAAATGTTATTTGATACTTGATTAACTATTTTTTTTTAACTTGTTATTACATTTAAATGCTAGTCTTTTTAAAGCACTTTGTTTCATTTACAGGAAGATGTCTGATAAAACATACATAAAAACCTTATTGTTTTCCAAGGCTCTGCCTAATTACATTATTCCCATACCGACTCAGGGACACAAATTATTTTCATGCAATGATTGTGGCGATAGGTATATTTTTAACATTATCCATATTAGATATATATGAAAGTTATGGTAGATAATGGAAAAAACCGACTTTGATAAAGTTAATACTATTGATATTTAAAAAAATTGAGTTGATGAGAAATGTAATAATTGAAACTAATTTTAGAGATAAATATGCACAAATGTAACTTTTGATAATACTTTTCCTTTTCAGATTTATTTTGGAATCCAGTTATAATTACCATTTTAACAGAATATCTGTGAAAATTACATATAAATGTCGTCTTTGTGGGGTATCAAAGGTATTTTATAATCGTTGTAAATTATTAAACCATATTCGATCACATGTATTTAAAGCTGCCACTATTAATGTCAGTGACATAATGGTAGAACCATGGTTGCCAATCGATAATGCAGAGGTGTTACAAAAGGATACATCAGTAGTTCACTTACAACGATCAAAACAAGTCACATTTTGCTATGAATGTAAAACAGAAAACACCAATCTGGGAATAGCATATAAAGACAGAGCAAAACATTACATGCAGTATACAAACGCTATTCTATATTCATGCCCCATATGTATGTTCACATTGCCTACAACTTGTGCATTAAAAGCACATATTCGCATTCATTTAAAACATCCACCCTTTTATTGTCCTGAATGTGGTATGCAGCTGCAAAAAAAGACTGTGCATTACCCTTATGGTCACGATTGTGAAGGCTTTAAAATGATGAGAGCTACCGCTCGATTAAATTGTCCCATTGATGACTGCTATATTTTTCACCCAAATGAATACTTTCATCACATGGAGTCTCTCCATTTAAAAAAACTGTACAGGTGTCCAACTTGCTCAGAGTGCCTTAATGAAAAAGACATAAATAAACATATAGAGACTCATGGCAATAAATTAAAACCAATACCTTTTTATCAGTGCCAGAAATGTTCTTGGAAAAAAATGCATGGAAATCAGATTATAAAACATTTAAAAAGTCATGTTAAGAGCTTTGTGTATCCATGTTGGACCTGTGGTAAAATTTTCAAGGAGGCCTCTAATTTAATAAATCATCACATGGAAAATCATTCCCAAGAATTAAAAATAACTAAACAATTATATGCTAGCATCTTAAATGATAATAAAAATATTTATTCTGTCAAGAAAACATGTAAACGTTGTAAACAAAAATTTACATTAAATGTGAAACCAAACGAAGTCAACTCTCTAGTTTTTGAATGTCCTAATAAATGCTCTTCAACATTAAAAGCTAAACTCAAGAATAAAAATTACATTGTTTGTCACTTATGCAAAAATAAGATTTCTCAAAATTGGGTAGAAATAAAAAAACATTACAATGCATTTCACAGAAATCACAAATGTGTGGATGTTAAAATTAATTTAAGAAAAATAGACGAACTTGGTATTTTAAAAAAAGATAGAACTGTATATAACAAACTCGAAAAGGTCTCTACAATTATGGAAGGTGAACATACTTCACATGTGATAAATACAGGTTGTTTACAGAAAAATACCAATACATTTTTGTGTACTAAATGTGGACTCGAAACCAAAGACATGCAATCATCCGAGATGCATATGAGAGAACACAGAGATCCATACATGGCTTATCAATGTATGGAATGTGGACAAAGTTTTGCAGTTAAGCCATCATTCTCAACACATTTGTCAATGGAACATGGAATATCAGATGTAACGGATTACATTGTTAAGAAGAAATGCTTCAATGAAAATGCACTTGTAAAAAATAATAATCAGAAGGCTGTTAATAGTATTGAACATAAACCTCTCAATAAGAATCAGTGTCAAATTTGTCGGGAACAATTTGATGATTCAGATAATTTGCAAAAACATTTTAGAGTTCATGGGATGGCCTTCCTAATGAAAAACACAAATAAGGCACTTATTTCACAGTAGGCATTATATATAATACTTGATAAAATATAACCTAAGGTATGTATGTGTGTAGCATGTGTTTTCAAAAATTAATTATTATTCATAGAGGCAATTTTTAGTTATAATAAATTACACTATATTGTGAAGATGTTGATAATGTACCATATTTTCTAGACTATAAGATATACCTGGTTACCATATAAAAATGGACACAAATTTGTGGCACATCTTAAGATCTAATTATTTCTGATATGAACCATATCACCAATAAATAAAAATTATTATCTGTAAGCAACACAAAAATATTTTTGCAAATTGTTAATACATACATACATATAATTACCTCTTTCCTTATACGGTAGGCAGACTACTTCTTCTCACTTGCTACGATTCAGGCTCACATCTTTCGCTTCTTCAACTCTCATGACTCTTATCATACAAGCTCGCCAGTTGGGGGTACTCTTGACCTGGCCTTTCTTCAAAATGTCCTCGATCTGATCGACATACGTACGCCTAGGTCGACCCCTACCAGTCTGCCCATTCACTCTAGCCTCATAAATTTGTTTCGTCAATCTTTCTTCATGCATCCTTTCTACGTGTCTAAACCATCTAAACATCCCTTTCCCAATCTTGGTCACTACATCTTCTATTACACCCCATTGTTCCCTTATCACACTGTTCCTCACTTGGTCCATCAAATGTCACTCCAGCTATCGTATTGTTAATACAGATACATTTTTTCTAAATAATATTTTGAAAAAGAAAAGTATTATTTGTAATTAGTAAAATTTATACTACACGGAATCATGCACAATAAAAAATCAAGATAAGCAAGGAGTTCATCCTTTGATACATATAATGGTATAAAATTAAACTGGTGGTAGGTACTTGTTGCCAGAGACTGTTTGGGTGGGTATCAGCGCAGCTCCTTTTTCTGCCGCCAAATAGTAGTGTGCAAACTTTATTGTGTTCTGGATTGAAGAGAGTGGTAGCTAATGAAATTGCTGGGGTAATGAGACTTAACGTCTTGTGTCTCACGGTGACAAGCAGTGTGGTGCTGTGTATACCACCGTAACTAGTGCTATATTGCTATGGGCAGTTGCTACGGGCAAAAACCTTAGAGGAGTTTATCATTTGTCCCCATCAAGAAGACAAAAAAGTTATAAAATCAGGTATTACTCAAACCTTGTCAAGACTTCACATATACTTTTTCAGAGTATCTATCTGCCAGTTTAGAAGAGAACTTTGATGCATCTCCACAATTAATAGCAAGTAGATATCCACTAACAGACATGCACCTCTTAAAATTTGCATATTGATTAATTATACTCTACCCCCATTCCAGTTTCCCAAGTCATGTAGCCATGAATTAAGGACCATGCTGTGCCATCAACAATCAGTCTTTTGAGCAATTTAATCTGGACATGTCATTGCATACAAAAATTCATGTATAAATGAACTAAAGAAATCTTATGTGAAATGAGTTGCAGGGTCCAATAAGCACCAATAAATCATTTCAAAATATTATTAATTTATGATTAACATAAGTATTAATTAATAAACTAATGAAATATTAAAATCTCACTTTTTTATATTATTTACATGTTGCATATATGAAGAGTTTAATTCATGTATCAAATTATTTACATTGTCTTCATTTACATAAAGTGTCAAAAAGTAAAAAGATTATGGTTGCATTTGTAAGCAGCAAATTTTTTTTTCCTTTTATATATTTATGTGCCTAAAAACAGGGGATGATATGACGAAGATCCTTTCAGTACAGTTCTGCAAGTAGGGCACTTTTTTTCATGACGTATAGATTGTTCAATACATTTAAGGCAGTAAACATGACCACATTTTGTTGATGCCAATTTAGTTTTCTCTAAACTGCCTCTACAAATAGGACAAATACCGATTGGGCTTGGCCTTTGTGTTAAAGAATGACGATTTTTTTCTGTTAAAGGTTTCTGAAAACAAACGTTTGTTATGTAGTAGACGAAATGAAAATGTTATGTTGGTGTTACAACTGATTTAAAATAATTTACCGAAGATTTTTCGGTTTTGGTTATTTTTTTCTTATTCAAAGTCTGTTTCTCATTAACTACGTTATCTCTATCGAACGAATCTTCTGCGTCTAACACTATTATTTCATCAGAAAGACTACAGTGATTTACTAATGTAAATGATTCAGTTAAGTCAATTATTTCTTCGGTGTTATTGTCCATCTTCTACAGTTTCAAACTTATTTGTTTATGTCAATTTTATAATCTGATGTATTTTAGCTTGCTGCAAACAAAATTATAATTATAAAACTGTTGGAAATTAGTACTAATTTCCGCCACAGCTTTTGATTGATTATTAACCAGAAGTGCAATGAAATGAAACCTAGAATAAATAATTCATATCTATCAATTTCTTCGTCCATAGACAACACCACAGAGATTTTTTTTATTGACAACTTTCATAATGCTGGTCCAGAATCCACAAGCTAAAGCAGACTGTATTGCCATAGATCTTTTCATGTCCTGTTCGAGGTGAATGGAATAAGAATAATTTAAAGAAAATTTATGAAATATTTTTTTTCAAGTTTCAGTGAAATCATTAATTTAACTTATCTTTTTGCCGTCGTCGCGAAGTCATCATCATGTTCCAAAACATGTAATCTCATTCACATTGCGCCAATTTATTTTATTAAAAAACTCCTCTTTTTGTTTATTCAAAACATTACTTAATTCGCGCTTTTATACTACTACATCATTTAAAAATTGTTAATAGCTTATAAATTAAAAAAGTTACCGATTTTCTGTCGGCATTCTTCAAAATAATTTCTTCCGAATTTTTATCATTTTGTATAACGTAGGGTTTGCACACCTGATGCATATTTATGTACTTTTTGCATAATATATGTTTTTTTTTTCTACTGACTTAATGTTTCCACTGTTGGGACTCAGACATTCCCATAATGAGAGAGTTGTTGCCTCAATCCATCACGCTGGTCATGTGCGGGTTGGCGGATAAAGGAAGTGGTAATTAATTTTTTATGACGCATGCATAAATGTTATGCATGCGTCATAAAAAATAATGTATCATATAATGTATATACCTATGCATATAATAATTTACCAACATATGCATATTACATAATAAATTTTTATTTCTTTTTGAAAAATTTCTTGTCTCGTTGAAACTGATTCATGAGAATTATAAATTTGTATTATTATTTATCCCTCTGGTATCTATATTACGAGTGTATAACCCTCAGTAAGAAATAATAGATGTGGCCAATATAATTTTAATATATCGTTCACCAAAGCGATTTTATAAATAGGAAACTAGCGTTGCATTATCCTAGAAAATTGTAATATTTATTGTGTCTGTTGTACTTGAACTTTTCTTGATCAGTTTTATGTAATCTGTGTACTCAGTAATTCATTAATGTTTTGACCTGACTAGTTTTTCTTTACAATATTTTATAAATATACTGTAGCTGTCCTTTCCATCAATTTACTGCAAATATTTGCGTACTTTATTCCTCAATAAAATTATATTTTGTTGACTTAATTTTTATAGTTTGTACATGACGTAAGTAATAAAACAAATGTTCTCAAATGATCTTAAAGTAAGAAGTTTTTAATTTTGTTAATATAAATAATTATCATCAATATAATTCAATCAAAAACTGAACATTTTTGCCGTTATGGTTATATGTAATAATATTTAATTTACAGCATGCAACTCAGTTCAAATATTTCAAATGCTTTGCAACAGTTAGAAAGCGTAAAGTCTGCTGTTGATCAAGCTGATGATCCTAAACTTAAAGTAAGTTGTTTTTTAAGAAATATATTATTTTGATTTAACTATTGTTCATGTATTTTTTCTTTCATTACAGGCTACAACTAATGATGACCTGAATATGCTCATTAACCTTTTGGAAAGCCCAATTTTAAGAAGTATTGCAACCTTGCATGATTCTGTTGCCATATTAGCCACTCAAGTTTCTCATCACCCTTCAATACTTCCTGGTGATTTTGAGATTAACCCATCAGGTAAGCACTTTCAATATATATCTTTTATGTTGTGATTAGGCCAGTAAGTAATATTTCTAACAAAACTTTCATACATATAGAAACATTTAATGAAAACAAGGTTAACAGCAATCTTATTGGGACTGCCTCTATGCTTTTGCAATGACTAACCTTTATGATATTTTTGTCTTTATAATCTCTTTCTCTGATTTGAGCTATCTTTGTAATATTCTTAGAGAAATGCAGGTCACTCAATTTTTTTACTTTATGAATAACATTGTAATGATAGTTAATTTTTTTATTTATTAGGTGATTTAGCTCTTCAAACAAGGAACCTGTATGGCTTGCATGAGGGAGAGGAAGAACAGAGAGTTCCACAGGTTTCCCCTCCACATAGTTTGGAATTCGGTTCTAATTCAGATAATGAACGCATTCTGGGTTTTGATACAGCCTCTATTGACTCAAGTATGTCCCCAAAACAGGTATTGTTTCTTTTTCAAGTTATATTAAATTCTTGTGTATCGTTTTTAAAGGGTTTTGGCTAGAAAAGAAGATTAATGCATGTCTTAGAATTGGGCTGTAGTATAAACTTAATTCTGTTCAACATAGTATAGAACTTAAACATCAAAAAAAAATGTAGTGTACCAAATTTCAGACTCTGCTGGACATGTCACGTAATGATGACTCTTTAGCATCAGCTTCTACAAACATAATTGTTGGAGATTGGGCTCAAGTGGAAATAATTAATTTAGTAAATGATGGAACAGGACTTGGATTTGGTATAATTTTTTATCTTCTATTGTGAAGTTAAATGTGTTGATGATAATATTGTTTTCTTTTGAAGTGTTGGTAATGTGTAAGAAACATTAAATATATTAAAGATTAAGACAGGATTACATTTTAATATAACTGGATGATGTTGAATATTTGGATAATTAAGTATTAGTTTGTATACTGAAATTGCTTTAAGGTATCATTGGTGCACGAACAAGTGGTGTTATAGTAAAGACTATACTAGCTGGTGGTGTTGCTGATCGAGATGGCAGATTAAAGTCTGGTGATCATATATTGCAAATAGGAGATGTAAGTTTATCAAATTCTTTTAATAGATGTACTAACCAGTGATCAATTATATTACAGTCGGGAGTAGTACATATTCATTATTTTCAGGTAAGCTTGATGGAGATGGGTTCAGAGCAAGTGGCGGGCGTCTTGCGAGCATCTGGGTCACGGGTCCGGCTAGTGGTTGCCCGGGCAGTTGATCCAGCTGCTGTTCATGCTTCCATTGCACCCATAGTGCCTGCAAGGTCGAACTCATCACATATTTAGATATATACAATATAAAATTTACTAATACTAGAAGGACATTCTCTTTGTGTGCCTTGAGGTAAACAATGTTAAGTTTCCTAGTTATGTAAACAATTTCACTAAACTCATCGTCATTTGAGTGAAAAAAACTGTTTGAAGAATTGTGTACAATACCTGGTTACTTTTTGGTAACAAAAGCAACTGCCATTGATACATTAATTTACAAAATAATAAAACACCGCTGTGTACCAAAAGAATATTGTTCCTCGGGAAAATCAAAACATAATTACTGTTTTAATATTTTTTGAGTTTCAATAATTACTCATGCACATAAAACACAAACTAATACTGTGTAAAATATTTTTTTAAATAAACTGTGTTTTGTATTATCTCGTCTCATAACTTTGTAACTAAAAATTAACAAAAGTTATAAATATTTTGTGTAATGATATACAGCAGAGTGCAGAGGATTATGCTACTGGGTATGCGGCGGAGTACTCAGTTACAAAAACTTTTACTTTTATACATTTTTGCATAGCCATAGCCAATCCATGCCAACAGAACAAGTCTTGTTGCAAGATATCCGATGTGCGAACGTTTTATTAAAATATCTGTGAATGGCAAATAAAGCACTGCCTTTCTGTCTACAAGAAGCGCACGCCGCTGATGATATATTCTTTCATGTTACTTTTTTTATGTTGAAAATATAATTCTTTGAACAAAAATGTAGTTAAAATCTTAAATGTAAATACATAAATCTAAATCTATATCACTTGACGATGTTCCATTTAAATTTCAGGCTGCTTTCGAACCCAGAGTCTTTGGATCGATACCTTCTAGATACTGGCTTTGAACAAGTGTTTAATACCCAATCAGCACCAAATCAATCGAATACTCCTGCATCGAGATTTATTTTCAGCAGCACTGTTACACCCCCGCCTGAAACAGGTATTATTAGAGAATAATTATTTTTGAAGGTGGAGGTTTGAATATTCTATAGGTGATTTCTTCCATTTTTATTCACTCTTTGTGATATTAATGTATCTATAATTATTATATTAAATGAAAGAGCTTTTGGCAATATATTGGGAGAAATATGGATTTTGCCCTTGCTAGGGCCTACTAGCTACATATAAATACATATTAAATGTGGGACCATTACACATTTACTGTTCCCTCAGGGTTATCCTAGTTCAGATCTTTTGCAACAAACTGAAAATAGTGACATTAATTTTGCCTTTAATGTAATATTAATATTTTTTTCATGTTGTGGTGAATAGTAACCAATATTTGAATTTTTTTTTAAATTCTATAACACTTTAAAAAAATGTTTGATAATTGTCTTTTTTGTCTGGTTAATTTTGAGTCATTGCAAGGATATGTGTGTATTTATTGTCAGAAACCTAGAAATGGAGTGAAACCATAAATATGAATATTTTGTTAGATGCTGAATCTCCAGAAGTTGATAGATTTAAGGTGCAATTGAAGAAGGATGAGAATGGCCTGGGTATAACTATTGCGGGTAAGTAATGTGAAATAGATTGTAATTTATATTAATGTATTTATTTACATATCTCGATTCTGTACATTTGTACAGAATCATCTATTGAATACTAACTAAATCCAGTCTACAGATATCGTTATAATAGATAATTGTGACTATCAAGTATTAAACAAATAATTTCCCTTAAAATGATATTCCAACTATAAATTGGGATGTAAGTTATCTTCCAAGTTGGATTGAACTGCACACGGTGTGCAAAATTTTATTGATATCCATTAAATAATTCAAGTGTCCATCGCGAAAAAATACCGTGTTACGTAATTCATATACATATTTTGAGATTACTTAATTAAAAAAAATTTTATTCATTCATTTTATTTTAGGGCCAGGATGTCTAAGCTATTGATCTGTCCGATCATAGATTATGACATCGGGTACGCGGCCCCGGCCCCCCCAGCTACTGCA